>BMAO01014985.1:0-13551 GCA_019973975.1 Trichonephila clavata
GTAAAAAAATGATTGTAAACAACCAAACTAATCATGTGTGTCTTAGAGTTAATTAAAGATTGCTTTCTGAGTTCAAATGCTTTGACGTGGATGAAATCGACATTGTTTACTAAATATGTATCATTTCATTAAAAGTATTTGTTTTTTTCAACAAAAGGGAGAGTTGATAAGATGTGGATATATTTTACGATTTAGTTTTTGAGGAGGGTAATATCTTCGGTTTGAATTGTTTGGAAATTATTAAAACATGCCAAGGAACGGAAAATAAGAAAGTTCTGAGTTCTGTATTTTCTCTAATTTGTAATCAAATTAATTATATTGGATATTGTATTTTCATTGCAATGAATGAAGTGAATAACTAATATAGATCAATTATGGTAAGAAATATTAGAGAAAATTAGCTTTTGGTAAGGCTTAACGATGAGGATAATTTTTTATGTTTTACTCTATTCTTTAACATAATTTATTGTGACCGAATACGCTCACAACCATTATTTTGAAAAAGCGTATAAATCAATTTTTTTTATATTTAATTTCACTTGAATTGTGGAATATACAATTGTTTTAAGAACATTATTTCAATAAAAAATTATTTAAGTACAATTTTTCTGCAAAAAAATGAAAAAGGAAGTAGATTTTTTAAAAACATTCTCCTTTCATGTAAAATGCTTCTATAATAACAATAGTTTACCTATATACAGCTAAATTGTATTTACAGAAACTGCACTAGGTTTTTTTTAAAAATTTACAATATTTTCAGAGTTACGATCTATTAAATTTATAACCGACGTTTTTTGTTAAAATTTCTCTACTTTGCTGTATTAAACTGTGAATAAATCATCCTTCATATTGTTTATTTTAAAAAATTCTAGTTCAGACTCTGTGCAGAAAATATATATGAACAAAATATTATTATAGAAGCATCTTTTCATAAAAGAAGAATTTTTTGAAAATGTGTCATTTTTTTTTTTTTTTTTTTTGCCAAAAAAAATTGCATTTAAATATTTTGTTTTTGTAATAATATTCTTAAATCAAATTTTTATGAACATTCTAATTTGAATAACATTAAATTTCACAGAATTAGTAATTTATATGCTTTTCCAAAATCGGGTTCCAAATGTAGTCTTCTTTGAATCTATTTAGCCCTGAGTCATATAATGATTTAATACCACATACAAACGAAAACAAAGCATGAAATAAGAAATTTTTTCTACCAAACGATAAATTACGTAGTGTGCTGTGAATTTGTCAAACATTTCTATGAAGAAAAACACATTTTAACATATCCATAAGCTAAATATGTGTTCGCACATCCATATGTTAAGCATATGCTAGCATATGCATACGCTAAACTTAGCTTTTTATGCAATTTTTTTTTTTTATAAATGCCAATTTATTTTATCATTCCTTATTTCATAGTTATCAAAAAATAAAAATGCTATCAACATAAAGCTTCCAGTATGCAATTAAATTACTCGTTAAATATAAACATTTAAAATTCTTTATTTTAAATCAAATGCTAAATTAAGAGAAAGTACCATAACTCAATTTAGTATGTGTCTTTGAGAGTTTTAAAAATGTTAAATTTTGCAATTTGTGTGTACACTTCTGTAATTTATGATTTTAATCCTTGTTTCATTACCTTGGTTTCTTCAAAATCAAAGTAATAAAATAATAATTAAAAGCTAGATATGCATTTAGCGCGCTTGATAAATATCTATAAATTTTAACTGTTCCTTAAAGCAAAAAAATAGCCCGTGATTTCAGAACTTTCTGAATGTGTTAATTACCTACTTAACTTCGATTATTAGCTCCGAGAATTGTTTAAACTTAAGGAAATGATTGTAACTTTCATCTCGGAAAATTATTCGAAAAGAGATACTTTAAAATGTAATGGCCGTCATTCGAAATTCCCTTTGGGGAAATTAACTCAGAACGAAGATAGAAATTTTATGAAATAAGTGTTTTATTATATCTTTAGAGTTAATTTAAGTTATTCACTAGAAATATTTAAGTTTTTGATCTACTTTTTGAAGCATAGATTCAGATAACAAGATTGAAAATATTAACTACAAATTTAATATGCTCTAGTGGGAAAAATCATCTTAACAGTTTTGTGATAAATTTGCTAAGTAAAGAAAATGTTTCTTTAAAACCAATCAAGATATGTTTTATAGTTTAATTCTTTCTGATTGATTTTGCAGAAATACTTTCATTTTCATGCCCGGGTCGTCACCAAAAATTATTTTGTTATATATTTTCTTATGCCGATTTCCGTATTCGTTAATTCCAAATAAATATTGCAAACTTGTCCTATATCATTTTAACAACAAAAACCACGAAACATATAGCGTAATTAATAGAATAACAAACATAAAATCAGGCGATAATGTTACATACAATAATCGATTGAATAAAAATAAATCGTTACGAAACACTATCGTTGCAACAGTGCCAAACGAATTATTAATTACTTCTTTTCCAACTGTATAAATAGGGAATTTCTAAACCATGATATAGGGAAGATGCTCCTAAGATTCTCTTTCTTAAGGTTTATCAAGCATCTATGACTCGAGTAGCCATAACATCAACAGAATTTAAATAAATTTCAAACATTTTGATGTAACTTCTAAATATATGTTTTCTTAAATTATCGTTTAAGTAAATAAAAAGATATAGAGATTAGAAATTCAGTTAAAGAAATATATAACTCAAGATTATTACAAATGGCTTATATTTGATATTTTAAAGATAAATTTAATCGTATTTTATTTGTTTTGATCCAAGTCTCGCATATCATTCTTTCCCGAATACGGAATTTAATGCACTGTAAGTATAAAAAAAAATATTTTAAAAATTTAAATCAAACAAGCATTTTTGTATACATATCGAAAAAAACGAAAAATTACTTCACAGTGATATATCATACAGTAATGGAAAACTAAATTTATTGTTTAAAACATTTGAAAATGTTAAGATGATCTATATTCAAATTTCTATTTACTCACACAAATTATTATTCTTTTATTACTCAAAATAAGTTGAAAATATATAGAAAATCAAACTTTTAAATAAATTCTACTACCAACACAAACCTTTTAAAAATGAACTCCATGATGGTATATATATTTTTTTTCAACGAAAACCCCATGCCTTGAGGGGAAATCCATCATTTTGAATGATCTCGGAGACTGGGAAAACAATATCGGAAATCGTCATTGGAAAACATTTTGTTTCCTGGAAACTTTATTTCAAATGATTTCCTTAATTACTCTGCATCTCGATTTGTTTTCTTCTAGAAACTGAAAGGAAAAAAAACCCCAACTTTTCCATTTTTCAAAATGAAATGTTTTGAACTGTGCAAGAATTTATTCATTTTCTGGAAATTCGTTTTATGAAATGGGAGTCATTAAGTGGTTTTCCTGATGATTTGAAGCAGCCAATGGACGAAAAAGGGAGAAAATTAAAGTTAGTGAAGAAAATAGAATTAGCTGAGTTTGATTAAAATGAAATGACGAAATCGTTTGGCCGTGTTTGCGAAAATTTTATATTTTCGTAAAATTCTTCGTAGTGAAAAAAAAGTTCAATTGCATTAAAAAAAATTTTGATAGTGTTTATTTTATTTAAAAATTGTGTTCTCTATTTCAATTTATTTCTGTATTTTTGAAAAAAATTTTAACTGCGGATCGATTAGCATTGAAAAATATAAACCGAAAAATAATTTGCGGAAGCAAAAGTAATCATTTTTTTTTATTGCTTAGAATGTTATAGAAAGGAAACTTTCATAACTATTTTAAACTTTTAAAAAGACCCGTACAATTTTCTTGTTAAAACAGTTATGTGTGAATAAGATATTGTATTATTTTAACAAATATTGAATAGGTCTGTAATATGCTATCCTAAATAGAAAACACCAATTTGTAAATTTTGATCATTTGATTTTTCAGACTATATTTTGGAGATTGTTTTGATTTACGTGTTTTTAATTGAGAGCAAGTAATATAACAATGTATACATTTATTTATTTTCATTTTATATACCGAGTTTAACTATTAGTTTGTGTTAGAAAATTTTTGAGCTTAAAAAGTTCATTCAGAATTGTTTGAAACATTTTTGAAATATATTTTTAATTCTATGCCTCTAAAAAATTATATATGAAATTAGAAACGTTTTTAATATATTCTATAATAATATCTTTTTTAACTAATATTTCTTACAGTATATTAGATTTTAGTTCTCATGTACATATACAATTTCATGATATTTGACTTTCTGTAATGAACATCATTTCCCAAAATACGAGCCTTTTTAAAATGCAATTTAGACTTTTTAAAAATATAAATTTAAGTTGCATTTTATGCACAAATAAAGTAAAATCGTGGATTTAATTCTTAAGAATTTATTTTTTTCCCTAATTTTTATGAATTGCATGTGTGAAAAATCAATTGCAACTGGAAGTTTTTGGTAAGGAAATACCTACATTGGAATATCCTTCAAATATCAATTTGCAAAATTGCGTTTTTCTATGAAATAATGACTAAGTTAAAATACCATAAATTAGAACCATGATATACTGATAACAAGAAATATTTATTATATAGTGCTAGTAATTACATACGATGCATGATTTTATACGTATGGTTTGAAACATATAATATTAAGTGAATATGTAGTTTTGAAACGTTTGTATGCAGATGCAATCAAGTTTTGACTGCTACATATTCTAAGGGCATGATTAAATAAAAATTTGCTACGAAATATAATTAATGAATGGAAATGACATATCTGTTTCAAAAGAGCATTAAAAATTTATTCATGCGCTCATTCAGATCGAAATAATTGCTTTAGAGAAAAGCTGATTTTAATTACACCAAATAAATGCTGATAAATGTTATATTTGCTCACCTGAATAAACAGAAATCATAATATCAAGTGCAAACTAAATTTCGCTTGTGACTCCTTTTGAAGTATCTTTATTTAAAATTCTTAGCAGTAATACGAAGAGTTTATAAAGAGATCCCTCTTAATTCACATTGCCATTGAAGCGAAAGAATAAACGGTTTCTCCAACTTAAGCGCTGACTGGCTGGCGACGCAATCAGCGATTTTGAATGCACCAATCATTAACCACCTTCACCAGCTGCCGTCGGCGTTTCTAGATACCTAACAGCAAAAGCAGAGCGAAATTTAATTTGAGCAACAATGGAACTCTCAACGGTCGCCACCTTAGTGGTTTTATCGTCGCTGCAAAGTGGAAAAGAAAAGTTGCAGGTTAACGCGAAAGAAAAGAGAAGAAAAGAAGTAAAACAAAGGGATTTCTCCTCTTATTCTTTCGCGTTCATTTTCCAATGAATTCCTTTGTGTAAGTAGCTTGCTTTTCGAACTGGGTGAATCGGTTGGTAAGAATTGAAAACTTTCTTTTAAGGCTACAGTGGACAGTTAAAATGTGGAAAATTGTCCAAAATATCGAAAAAATTTTTTTTGCTGATTATAATATCTTATTAGCCTCTCTATCAAACGCAAAAAAATTTTTTTGGTTTTATGCATTTTTTACTGAGTTATAGGGTAGTTTCGAATTAGTCATCCATGACCACGCCCCTTTGTTTACATTTTCTAATGTCATGCTATTGTAGCTGTCATGCACTTTGACAGGAAAAATTTTATTTACTGTAGACAAAGCCTCACTAATTTTTATTTTTAAATGTTAATTTATCAAGTTCAGGTTGGCAACACTTTGCTTTAACTGTATCTGAGACCTAAATTGACATTATTTGTTTACAATTTGTTCAAACTTCGGTTTGCATTTTTCTTTCAAGTTTACTCAAACCTTATATTTATTTTACCAAAACAAAAAGTTCTTTTCAGAACTAAAGCTCTTTTTAAATCGCATTTATTGTTTAAAATTATTAGTATGGATCTTATATCATCGAGATATAGAAAACCAAAAGGTCGCCCTACCAAAAGGAGGAAGTTGTTGTCTGAAAACAGCAAGAAGCGATGGCAGAAATCTCCTGAAACTGTTGATGAAAAAAACAGTTTTATATTACAGAGGGATCCATTATCTGACCCAAGTACATCTTCCCAACCTGAGGCAAGTTATATTTTCACCCACAAGGCTGTGTTTTCTGAACTATTGCAAAAAGTTCCTTGCAAATATTGTACAAACTGTGCCCTTGTTATAAAACAACACCAATCCATGGGATATTCTACAAAAATTGAACTTTTATGTGAATCATGCCATGAAAGCTATGGAAGTGTGTATTCAAGTTTCCAAGGGGAGTCTAAAAATTCACATGATATTAACAGCAAGCTGGTGAGTGCCTTCCTATCCATAGGCAGAGGGCATGCTGCTTTGGAAACTTTTTCATCTGTGCTCAACATGCCAACAATGGACAGAAAAACATTTGCCAAATGCATGCACAACTTATCGGTTAAAAACAAAGAAGTGAAGAAAAAAATGCTCGAAATGTCACGTCAAGGAGCTAGAGAAGCTCACATAAAAGTTGATTCTTCTCTAAAATATCAGGAAATCATTGACGTGAGTGTGTCATATGACGGTACATGGCAAAAGCGAGGACATACATCTAACCTAGAATTAGGAATAATCATCGATGTCCTTAGTGGACTTGTTCTTGACTTTGAAGTATTGTCGAAATACTGTCATAATTGCATAATTACTGGTCGAGATATGGGAGCCGATAGTGCGGAATTTCACATTTGGCAAAAAGGACATATGGATGAGTGTGACAAAAATTTCGATGGAATGTCTGGAGCCATGGAGATGCATGCTGCACTAATTATGTGGAGACGGTCAATAAGTGATTGCCAAATGAGATTCGTTTCCATGCTGAGTGATGGTGACTCGAAAACTTTTCAATTTTTGTCAGAAAATGAAGTATATGGTTCTGAGGTAAAAATCGAAAAGGAAGAGTGCTTGAATCATGTTGCGAAGAGGCTAGGTACATCGTTACGCAACAAAGTAAAAGAGTGGAAGGTGAAGAAGGTGACTCTTGGTGGGCGTAAGCAGGGAAGCCTTACGGATAAAAATATAACAAAGTTGCAAAATTACTACAGAAAAGCTATAAAAGATAATGTTCCTAATACCCAAAAAATGAAAACTGCTATATATGCCAGCCTGATGCATTGCTCGTCAACTGACGAAAAGCCTACGCATGGTAAGTGTCCTGAAGGGGAATCATCATGGTGTTTTTATAAAAGAGCAATAGCCAAAGGTGAAACCCAGGGTCACATAGTTCAATGAGAACTTGCTTGTCACAACAAGTAGTTGAAAAAATTATGCCTGTTTACCAACGTTTAGCTTCAGACACCATTCTTGAAAGATGCGTAGGAGGCAAGACGCAGAATTGTAATGAAAGTCTGCATAGCTGCATTTGGCGAAAATGCCCAAAAGAGGTATTCGTATCCAAAAGGAGGCTAGAAATAGCAGTTACGGATGCCGTCGAAAAGCACAATTTGGGCTACGTAAAATCACTTGAATCAAAAGAGGACTCAAACCTTAATGATAGTTTTTCTTTGACTATTGCTGAAAGACAGGATAAACGACGCATTTCTCAAAACATTTCTGTGAAAAGAGAGAAAAGGAAAAGAAATACTACTAATAAAGATGTAGCCTATAATGCCGGTGCTTTTTAATTTTTTTCAGATTTAGCGACAGTTTTCTTTTTATGTGTAATTGAATTTATTACTGTTTTGCATTTTTATAATTTAATTGTATTGAAATACTTTATTTTTACTCATTGTGATTAACGAAATATATAATTTATTATCTGGTTGATGAAATACATTCTACTAATTTACTTTATAGATATTATTAGAAAGTTCTAGCTTATTTTTCAATTTTTATCACTATATATACCACGCATGCTAATGTGACTGTTTCAATAAATATTGCAGAATCTTTTATTTATATATTCTGCACCTATCTTATGTTTATATGATATTAGTGTTTTTCAAATTTATACTTATATATCTTTAATTTTTTTTAAAAAAATCAGTTATTTTCTTATAAAATCAAAATAGTTGTTTCTCACAAAAACAAAAATTTGCCTCGAAACTGTTTTGAATTTTTGTAATTTAATCCTATTGAAATACTTTATTTTTACTTATTGTGATTTATGAAATACATAATATATTATCCGGTTGAGATAAAATAATAATGGAATACATTCTGCTAATTTACTTCTGATATTATTAGAAAGTTCTAGCTTACTTTTCAATTTTTATCACTATCTGTACCACATGTCGATGTGACTGTTACAATAAATATTGCACTTATATGTATATATTCTGCACTTATATTACATTTGTTATGATATTAGTGTTTTTATATTTCAAATTTATATTTATATCTTCATTTTTTTATAAAAAGCTAAGTTATTTTCCTTTAAAATAAAAAAAGCTGTTTTTCTCAAAATCAAAAATTTGCCTCGGAACCAAAATTCAAAATGTTCCATGCGTTGCAATTTTTGTCCAATTATAACAAAACTTTCCAAAAGTATTCTTATAATATGTAATTATAACTTCTTGGATGCATTGTAGCAATAGTGATAGGGTGAAAGAAGAAATTAAAGTTTTTTATGTATAAAGTCATTAAAATTCTTGAAAATTTCATATAAAAATTTGCGTTTACCCATACTTTGTAAATTATCATATAAAACATTACTTTACATGCATAAATTTCTAAAGAATTGCTTAAAGAAGTTAAATCAGTTAAAATATGAAATTTTTTAAAAAATCAAAACGCATGGAACGTTTTGAAATTTTTAAATTATTGTTAAATTTTTTAAAAAAAATTTAAATTTCTTAAAAACTACTCATTTTTTTCTCACCAAATTTTTTATATGGTTTTAGTTATAACTTAAATACTGGCAGTCAAAATTTGGAGCATGTGTGTAACAAATTTAAAAAAAAAAATTTTTACTGTCCACTGTAGCCTTAAGGAAAAGGAGTTCTAAATTAAAGGGAATGATGTGCTCAGGTACAGATTTGTTGAAAACGAAATGTTATGTTTACTCTTTCATGTGCTGAATTTTTGACAAAAAAAAATGCACTTGAGGGAAATGATTACAAATACTTTAGATAAACCTCACAAAACTATAATTATTGAACTAATTCTGTGGTTCATATTAATAAAATAAACACTTTTTCAAATAAAGAGTGTCCAAAGTCTTCAAAAATAGGTGGTACATTTTTTGTACCACCACGCTTTAAGCAGCGTGATATTTCTGGAAATATGATTTTTTATTCCCTAAGAACAATGAAGTTTGGAAAACTTGCTTTGAATTTGAGAAAAAATAAATAAATGCACTTCTTCATCTTATACTGTTATTCCTCCTATATATTAAAACATTTTCAGTTTTTCCTAATCTAGTGTTGTAAGCTTAATTTTAGTTTAGTCCTAATTTACCTATTGTTAGTTTTAATTTTAAATATTCTATTATCTACTTTATTTTAATTTACCTAATTTTTATTTTGTCATCATATATATTAAATGTATTAGTTGAATTTATTTTTTTTCTGAATTTGAGCTATAGCTCATTCAGGACATATTTGTAATTTTGTATGTACTATTATTTAATAAATATTATTATTATTTAAGCAAATTTAACTTAAAACAAATCTATCTGGCACAATAAACATGTCCATTATTGCAAAAAAATAAGCAGAATTCATTTTGTATTTGTAAAGAAGATGCCTTAAATAGCGTGGTGGTACATTTTTTAAACTCTCATATTTTCATACTAGCAACACACATGTGAGGTACTAATTTTAGTAATATTGACTTATTTAGTTGCATAATATATGTACTTACCCCTGATTTACATCCAATATCACCAAGAATCACACATTTTCATTTTCACTTAAAAATGCTTAACACAGTCACTTCCAAAAAAATACCATTCAACATACCCATAGCTGATCAAAGAATGAACTACTGCGTAAACCTATTACATCCAATGAGCTTCTGAGACATCTGTTGAAAACTTGAGTAACTGCTAGGAGTTGGCCTCTGTGGTGGTACAGAGAATGTACCCCTAGCATCAGTTTCTGAGGCATTCAATCAAGTGGTACGTTTTTTGTACCACCACACAATAAACGAATAAAAATTTCTGATACAACATATGTACCACCAAGCATGAAAGAGTTAACGATTAATTATTAATATAAAAACCAATATTAAAATAAATTCATTCATTCATAGATCTTCCTTTCAAGAAATGCATTGCAATTAATTATTTTATTTAACTGTTATATTTTTGTGGTAAGCAATATAAGAGTTAAATATGGCTGGTTTCTCTATACTAGAAATTTGTATACATTGTTTGTTTAAAAATTACTTTAAAACACTTTAGATAGAGAAGAGAGAAATGTATATTATTTTTAATTAATGATAATGAGTTAAAAATGATTGTATTTCGTATATTTTGTTTATACTCTTAATATTTTACCTTCTGTACAAAAAATATTGAAGCGTTCCTAACTTTTTAAATGATTTTCTCATTTTAAAAAATTTGTCTTCTAAAAAAGAGCTTTTTGATTACTTTGATCCTAAGTATGTAGGAATTGAATTATTCAAATATAAGAAAATCTTTATTGTTCTTCATGAGATTTTGGAACTTTCTAAGTGTAAAAAAAAGGTATATTGCTTATAATATTGAACAATTTTAAACGTTTCTAAAATATCATACTTTTAAAAATGATATTGTACTTAAATCATATAAAAAATCTGCTAATAAAAATAAATTACACATTAATTCAGTCAAATATTTTTACCAAAGTAGATTAAATATTTAAATGTTGTTTCGTTCTAAAATATTTTTTCGTCCTTTGGTTTTCGTTCATTTCTGCTTGATCATTTTTCAAGAGATCAAAATATTTTTTTTCCCACAAAACTTAATTATAAATAATGAGTAAGAAATTTTTAGATCTGTTTCTGGAAATAAACTGCTTAATTTATCCTTTTTTTATTTAAAACTCTTCATTATTTTTTAAATTATGTACTTTAGAACAATATATATTTTTATTGAACAAGTATGAGTGTACAATATCATTTCTTAATTCTTAAAGAGCATCATGAAAAAAGAATAACGAATGAAATGATGTATGAAATGTAAGAAATTATATAGAAGTATAAAAAAAAATTAAAAAATGCATTAAATTAATTATAGGATCTATTTTAAGGTATCCGACCACTGGCTACAACTTTTTAAAAAAAAAATGAACATATGGGAATTTTTTTTATAAATATTTGTTTAGTGCATTTTTTTAAAAAATTTGCTAAAATTAAGAAGAAAAAACAAATTATTATTGATAAAATGGGAAAATATTGATACAAATGCAGCCCATTCTGTACTAAAATTTTATGAACATATTTTCAATTTTGCAATTCTGATGTGTTGCAATATTATTCGTTTTTGAAATGACCAGGGTAAGAGATATTTAAATTTTTACAAAAACTAGAGCACTTCACCTTAATTATTATATGAAATTGCTTAATATAACAATGATTATATTCACATAAGGGACTGTAAATTTTGTAATAAAACAGTGATTGATATATCTGAAAGTTAAAACGCTTCTAGTATTATACAGAACATACACAAAAGATTTCAGTTAATTATTTTCAAAACTTTTTGAGCAATCGCTGTTCTTGTTTGAGCATTTTTAAAAAAACACATTTCTAGTTAAACGCGTTTTAAAAAGTATGACATATCTTGCTAAAAGTAAAGGAATCTGCTTTTAGTAAATTAATTGTAGCTTTTGTTCAAGTGAACGGAAAATAATAAACTTGGTATTTTTTAAAGCTAATAAGATGGCCTATAAAATAAAATCATAAAAAACTGTCAACTTTTGGCAAAATTCACAATTTTAGGGTAGTCGGGTACCTTAAATACTATATACAAGGTACTTATTCATTATAATGTCCTTCTAGGAAATTTTTCTTGATATTTTTAATTGTAAACATCCTTTGTTGCATTAAATAAAGAATATGGATTTCAGTGATAAGTTTGGATGTGGAATAGAATATAATTACAATCCACATATACATACACAAATGATAAAACAGTGAAAACTTTATTAAAATCATTTATTTCTATAACATTTTATACAGTTTTAATAATGACTGTCGTATGTGCGTGATGGAATATTCAGCGAGGGAGTGAAATGGTGATATCCATTGTGAATGTCGTCTTTGATTTATAGAATACGGTTATGGGTTCTATCCAGACATCTGTAAATTACTACCCTTTGAACTGGTGGCAAATTAGACGCAATTTAATTCATCTGCCTCAGCAGCTGCTTCTGCGTCGTGGAGTCGTCTTTATTTTAGAGTTTATACGGAGCTTTTTCTTGTTATGCAACTTGTGCATTCTCTAAAAATGTATTCCGAAATAGAAAATAATTGTGTTTCTAATTTCTTGCTTCTCCATTGACATTTCTTTCTCCTTTAATACTTTTAAAAATTTAGATAGGAAGTTAAGTGAAATAAGCAGGAAAAGCAAATAAACATAAGTAAAATTCAAGAAGAAATTTTATCTTTTTTTTAACTATTGAATATTACTTTTAAAATAATAAAATATTTTTTCAAAGAAACCTATTAAACCTTTTGAAGTGATTGTCTACGTTTCAAACCGTGATTTTGAAAAAATGCATAAATGGGTAATTCAGTTAAATTAGAATATGCATATAAAATTGTTTTAAAAATATTATTACAATAAAAAATGATTTTAGTGCTGTGTTTTTGAAAACAAAAATGGATAAAGAATGGCATTTTCAAAAACATTCTCTTTTTACAAAAAAATGCTTCTAAAAATAATAACATTTTGTTATTATATATGGATAAGATTTCTGAAGGTTTTCGAAAAAATTCTCAATATTTTCAGAGTTACGATCAAATAAATTAACTACTAATTATCTACTATGAAATAATAAAATATTAATAAATACATTTCTAAAGAATATATTTCACAAATATTAATTCAACCCCGATATATTATAATAGAAGAATTATTCACATAAAAGAGAAAATGCTTTGAAAATATGCTTTTTTTTAAAAAATATTTGACAAAAATTGCTCTTAAATAATTTTTCCTTGCAAGATATTCTTAAGATAATTGTATATGCATATTATAATTCAAGCGACAATAAATATAAAAAAATTACCCTGTTGTGTTTACCCTGCACTATGCTTTACAGACTTCATATCATAATGTAATAGGTCATTGCAGTTACTTCATAAATTTAAACATTTGTTTCATGTACTACATGAAATATATAACTTGTTTTCAATGTAACAAATATTCGTAACGACATTATTCTCAAGCCATCGTTGGGGATCCATGGTAGGTTAGTAATTTAGTTGTGTTTCGGAGTATGGAGTTAGGGAGAGTGGTGCGGAACAACAAGCTATTTATGGTGCAAAAATCGAAATAGGTCTCAAGTTTTCTCGTAACAAGGCTTAGAAGTTGAGTGTATGAAGCATCGCCATAGATGTATTCTTTATCACCTGGCAATGGTTCGAATTACGTAC
>BMAO01014986.1:0-70292 GCA_019973975.1 Trichonephila clavata
AACTTAACAAAAAAAAACGTTTCATATTTATGGCAATATATTTAAGAGCAAACTTTCATATTAAGTTATCATAAAAGCAAAATGAAATAAATTTAAAAAAAAATGCTTTTAAAAACGTTCGTAGGATTGATACTTCACTAACACTAACTTCACTATAGATTTGTTAAGATCACTAACACACACACACAAACAAAAAAGAAAAATGCACATCACCATTGTGAAATCGTATTTTATGATACATATAGTGTGATAGTATGTATCTGAAAGGGCATTCGATTATTTTTGAAACAAGTAAAATTATTTAATACGTTTTAGCAGAAAAACAAATTACTTGAAGTAAGAAGAGATACATACAGTCGACGTTCGATAATTCGAAGTTAAGGAACCAATGAAAAACTTTGAATTATCAAGAGGGAAGGATAAAACTCCCAAAATACACGAAGAGAAATTTTTTCCTAACACATTTAAATTTGAAACTAAGTAATAAAACAAAAATTGTGCATATATATGTAGGATATCCCATCGAACTTTCTCTTTTTGTAAAAGGTTAGACCATATCCCTTTGCAGAGGACGGCAATTTTAGTCAAAAACACATTCCACAGTAACGCCCTCTAGCGTGCTTATTAAAACGCTGACGCGATTTTTCTCTTCAGAGGCCCACTAACCACCGACAACGAAGCACAGTTTTAGCGCGTCCGCGCTCTTTCGCCACAACTGGTGGTAAGTTGCGATCCCATCGCATAATGAATTTCATTTAATCTCTAACGTCTCCCAGAAGGAATGAACTATCTTTCCTATATTTTTAAATGTCTGCATGTTCTAATTTCTATTTTGTAAATATTCCCCCTGTAAATACTCTCCTATAACTCGTAATAAATTCTTTAGTTTCTTTGAATTATGTTGTCTATTCTATTTTCAAAGTTAACCCATGCATCGTAAAAGACCCTAGACACCGCCAAATAAAAACCCCGCTATCTGAAGAATCTAACTTTTTTGGAAGATTTCGGTTAGATTCCCACATATATAAATTACTTTAAAGTTTTTTAAACAGTACATATTATATACAATATAAATATTATACATAAGTTAAAAATCCTCTATTAAAAGAATACATTTATGTACACATATTAAAAAACAATTATAAAATAATACATTTATGTACATATTAAAAGCAATTATTAAAAGAATACATACTGGTACACAATCTTTTTTGACAAAAAAGTCTGTTAAAAAAGTTGGTTTGATAATTAGGGAGTAAGGAAACTCTACAAGAGTTATATTAATAAAATAAATGTAATGAGTACTAATAAGATTAATTTATTATCTTAAAATACCTATCTTTCACTTCGCCATTCCTAAGCTTCCTATCTTCTTGTAAGCGGAATTTTTATTTTAAATTCGTATAATCTTTATCAAAGAATCTAGATAGATGCCGTAAATTTTCTTCATTTTAAGTACATTAAAATTTTTTTTTACAAACTTGAAGCAAACAAAATCTGCATAGAGAAATTTAAAAAAACAAAAAAAAATACATTACTGTTACATTCAAGTTTAACTTTGAACTAAAGCTGTTAAGGTAATCATAAAAGTTTCCAAACTAAACATAAATTTCAGGTCACGTTTTTTAATAAAACTATTATTATTACATCCTTAAATAACGCTGAGAAATAACTACACTCAAACTTTAAGTTATATGAATTATTTACTAAGAATAATGTGCTTTCCAAAGCCACCAGGCGGCGTCTTCTGTTTTTGTAAGAAAAATTTTTTCTTTTAAATACAATTTGCATTTTGTCTGAATTTCTCGAAACAAGTTAAAAAATAAAAACATACACGTTTTCGATTTTTTTTATTTAATTATCATAATGGTTAGAAATGGTTTGGCTATTCGGTCCACTAACAACAAAAAGAAAACTTTATTCGAGTTTAGTTGACTAGCAGCAAGCCCGAGTGAATAAAGACTGCTTTTCTTTAGAAAAGGAAAACAAAATACACACAGGACAGGAAGAGAAATTTAAGTTTCTCTCTTAGAGCCTGCAGTCACAAGTAACCACATCAAGTAAAACTTTCTTATGCCTTAAGGCTTACATGAGCCTTTAGAAGAAGCGGCAGCAGTTACGAGAAATAAGCGTTTTTTTCCTTTCTTTCATCATACAATTTGCAGCACGTTTGCTACTAGCGGCTTCAAGCCATTTTTCTATCAAGCGTCTCTTACATTAGATGTAGTTTAGACGGCAATAATGTAATTTTTGCAACGCAATAAAAGATGTGCTAAAAAGATATATAGAGAAATGATTCTAATGTGTGGTGTATTTTATTTTTAACGTGAGTTAAACTTAGAAAGGATATTTTTTCAAAAATTGCATTTAAATAATCATGGAAAAAATCCAAAAAAAAAAAAAAAAACAAGAATAAAATTTAAATTTTTTTTTTGTAAGGGAAAAAAACTCAAATATCATTATTAATTATTGCAGTTTCAAAGCAATTACCCATTTATATTGGGGCTCAGTGTTTCTCAACCTTTTTTTTTCAATGCTTCCATAAGCCTTTTACAAATCTTTATGTCCTCTCAATACATTATATATATTTATGAAACTTGAATGATAGTGACATTTTAAGGTTTTTGGAAATCAATAGAAAATTATTATTATTACAGTAAGTAAATTTTCAAAACTTACAATGAAAAACTGAAACAAAAATTAAAAAAATATAGTGATGTTCGTTGCAAAGAGATGCATTTTAAAATTCCCAAATGCAAAAAGGAAAAAAAAACTGTGTGTGTCGGCTCCGACGCACGATTGGAGTTTACTCCTAAAGTACGGTTGCTTCTGATTATATAGTAGGCAAAAAGGGAAATAAACGCATCTCATGTAATACTAAACCATGCATGTATTTTCTTTATTTTATTCACATTTTTCATACAGATTCGGTAAAATAAGGAAAATTAAGCATCATACTATTTACAGCATTTAATTATGTACACAAAAAAAGGATATAAGTCAGTTTGAATAGAGATCAGGGTTCGCCGGTGTGAGATGGGGATGCCAAACATGGTGAAGCGAAAAAGAGGGTCTGTTTTTTTTATAAAACAAGGCAACTAAAAGGGCATTGAAATTTACTCGTTCATGGTCGGTGTAATAGTGATTGCTCATGCTCCATTATAGCGCCTGACGTCATCACGCACGAATTATTTCGTTGGATATACAAACCCATCTAGTTTTGATTTAGTTTGATTGAAGTCTTACAATCGAAATGCATTGATAATTTAAAACATTTTAATTAATTATTTGAAACTAATTTAATACTATTTCCTACATATATATTCTGAAGAAAATTGACTCTTACACACAAACTTATTCACTCAGTAACACATCATGAGACCTCGGGGATTCTTAGACCTAACGACTTGAAATTCTATTTATTGAGTAATGATCGGGTTTTACAGAAATCAATTCCAAAGGGCAACAAAATTTTCGTTTTTGGACTATTACACCTATACTTGAAAATTGGCAAGCATGTTTCTTTAATCAATTAGAAATTAATTTGTAAGAATGCTTCTTTTGTTGAGTAGAGATCCGCTAAAAATGGATTTTGCAGAAACTGTTTGCGTGAGGAGATTATGGGGGCTTAAATGATAAATATATTTCCATTTTAGAATTTCAAGTCCTATCTTTTTTCAAATTAATAAGCGAGGGCTATACGAATGTTTTTCATTGCAATCGAAAACTTAGTTCTGTGACTTAGAAATAAATAACTTAAAAATAATATATTATCATACAACATACAACATCATGAAATACCCAGTAAAGTGGAAGGATAATGGCTAAATATAATGAATTCATAATTGGGGAAACCACACAATGATTTTAATAATTTTCGATATTTTATAGAATCTAAATAAAGGGACCATTAAAGCTACTTACTGCCATGTTTGTTTTTAATTCAGATACAATTGTATCTCAATCTTCTTTCGTCACATAGTTATACGCTTAGAAAATGGTTTCCGAACTATATGCCTGTTTCCGCCTGGAACACCGAATTCTTGGCCTAACCTAAAACTTTGTGGACTAAAATGTTTTTTCTGACCATTTATCAACGGCTAAAATGTAAGAAATGTGTTACTGATTTTAAGTTATCGCAAATTCTAACAGGACATGGAAATTTTAAGAGCTATTTGTCTAGGTTTAATTTAATTGGCAAAGATATTTGTTCTTGTGGTCTGGATGCTGAAACCACGGAGCATGTCTTGTTGTATTGTAACCTATTTTTTTGTAAAAGAGAAAATTTTAAAAAGGAGTTGAAACATTCAGGCATTTCCTGGCCAACTGTTTTGTCTTTGTTGGTCAATTGTACTGAAAGCCTTGATGTCTTAAGAAAATTTGTTTACAGTATAGATTTTTAAAGTTTTATATGTATTTTATACCCTTTCTTTATATTTGTGTATTTCCTCTTTTCCTTTTATTTTATATTTGTCTCTTAAATGTATTTTTATTTTTGTTTTAAATTTTATAATGATGTTATACCACTTACGTCTGTAAGCCTCATGTTATGCTATATGGAGCATGTGGAGTTTTGCAAATAAATTTATATAAAAAAAACTATATACCATTATTTTGAGAATACGTGAAGGACAAATGAGTATAATAAGATAAATTTTACTCGAATTATTAATGTATATTTCGTTTTAAAACTGGTCATTTGGCCGAAAGCAATTTATCAAAATGAACAGTTAAATTCTTAAAATTTCAATCCCATGATAGATTTTTATCTGTATAATGGACTAAATTCATATAACGTCATATTCACATAATAAATGTAAACGCGTATGCTGTTGCTATATATAATTTCTGCTTTTTACAGAAACTTTTTTTTAAAATAAGAAATACATTTTTGTCAACAATAATAAAGTACATAGATAAGCAAAATGTACTTGGTTTAAAAATATACATATAGTACAATTTTTTTTAAGTTTGAAAAACCTTTTGAGGAATTTTAATGTTTGAACATATTTTCCAAATTACCAACTTTGAAATTTTATCTAAATTTTACAACAAGTGGATCAACAAGTGTAAGTCTGTGTCAGTTTTGAATTCAATGCATAACAGGCAGTGGCGTAACGTACGTCCCCGAAACCCCTGCATCGCATGGGTGGCAGGATTCTAAGGGGCACAAGATTTGAGTGACACTAAGTATAATCCCTCTTTCAGATCCGGCTTGGGGCCCAAAACGTGGCTATACGGGGGGGGGATAATATACTCCGTTACGCCACTGATAACATGTGATTGTATTTATCATGTGGCCATCAGCGCATTCTGTTACCAGGGAAGCGGAGTAAAAGGCACTTACTGGTCGAATTTTGATTTTTAACGTTTAAGTCAAAACTTTCAACTAATAAGTTATAGTTACAAAAAAATAAACATTAAACCCTTAATGTAAATTTTGTGTAATGTATAACGTTAAAAATTTTAGATTTTGGTTACAGCAAAAGACAAAAGTACAAAATGAATTTTAAATTTTCTGTTCAGAAATCATAAAACAATACTCATGTTAATCCTTAGGGGGTGGGGAAGGGATACTCACGCAATACATTTCATACATAACAACTCCATCTCAACAAAATCCCTTCCCACCTAGACGTTGATTTATCTTTTTACAAAAATAATAAATGCATATATGGGGAAAAGGAGTCCTGTATTTGTTCTATGCTTTGGCGCTTGCACTTACCGTGAAAAACCTCTCCAAAAAGCAGAGCATTAGAAAAAAAATCACCTATAAAGAATGCCGGGTATTTTCGCACCGAGCATTTTAAAATCAAATCACGTTTATTTGAATTTCTGTGTTGGCTGCATTTTTAGTGGCCAAAGTGCTTTCTGAATGCGATTTGGCTCAGAGTGAAGACTGAATTTTCCGAAACCTTTCAGGCAGGCACTTATTTTCTTTTATTTTTATGACTCACTTCCACTTTACTCAGTGGAAGCTTTAAGCTTCTGCAAAATGTAAGAGAGAAAAAGAAAGTCTTGGTCTCTTTTCTCGGGAAGAAAAGCGTAGGTGGCGCATCTTTTGAGCTTAATATCACGCCAAAAGTTGGTTCTGTTTCGAATTTGCATTTTTACGGACCTTCGGCGTAAAAGAATGCTTTTTTCTTGCTTTGAATGCGAAGATGCTTTATCGGTGAGTTTGTTCTCGAGTATTAAATGTTTCCAACTGGTGAAATCAAATTACAATTTGCTTATGGCGATTTCTTTGATCAATCAGTTTATTTTGTGGAAAGAGATGTATTTCTGCCATAAAATGTAGATTATTGCCCATGCCAAAATTTACTGTGACCATAAACTGATTTTTATACCAAAAATTAGGCCATGACTCATCCCCCCACCAAGGGAAATAACTATTTCAATACATAGAACAATTATTTTATTCATTTATCAAATGCTTAGCCATTGTCCATCAGGTCATTAGGCAACGAGCTCTCCAGTGCTTTTTAACACCCTTTTATAAGCTTCACTTTAGTACGTAACTGCATCTTTGGAGAAGAGAGAGAGAGAGAACTCCATTTTTACCCACTTTAACCCCCCTACTCGTGCAGGGTGTGTCATACCCACTGCCTAACTTTCTCAACGCTCCTTCTAAACTTTTTTTGGAAAACGGATAGTTTCTCGTGTAGCTGACTTTAAGGTCATAAACTTTGAGGGGCCTTAGCTTATAGGCGAGATCTAAATATATATTTTTGGATATCGCCTCATAGGGTATGTCATACCTTGCGCTTGAATCACTGTTGCAGTTCTGAATGCATGCGTACGTTTTAAATCTTTCTTACACTATGACGTATTAATGTAGTTATGATGAAGAAATGTGATATTTAAATAATTTATTAGATACAGTATTTAATAGATATAGTACAACAATATTTTCGGATGAAGAATTCTCTTCGCGGTTATGATGAGGAAAAATCAAATGATGAAGAGTATAACAGCAAATATGATTCCTCCAATGAAATCGATCCAGATTTAGAAAAGGGAGACACTGTTGAAAGTAAATGTTTTATATGTAGAGACACAAAAATTTTTGAGGAGAACGTAATTTTAAAGGAGATAACTGGTACACATCTTATCCACTTTCAAATGAACTTTTTTTAAAAAAAAACTATTGTTGGTACAAAATAAGAAAAAATAAAAAAGAAATTCCGAAATATTTAAATTTAAAGAATAGAGAAGTTTACCTCTATATGTTTAGTTTGAAAAAGATACAGATTGAAAGAAAAAGAAATTAAGATCCAGTGAAAACATCGCACTCACTCACAACCAGATTAAACGAATGTATAATCAGTGCACTGAATGCCCTTATAAAAAGAACAGAAAAACTAAATTTACGAGCGAAAAATGTAATAAACATGTTGTATTTCCTACGTTTCTTTCTTTTTAACTTTTGTATACAAATTTTACGATAAACGCAATGTAAACACCCTTGGGTATGACACACCCTGCGAGATAACCTTAGGAGAGGAGAGGCGGACAGAAAGCTCAGTAGACCAATTGTAAATTTAGCTTTGATGTCTTAAAAGTTAAATGTGTAACAATGGGCTGTCCGAGGTATGTCCTCTCTATCTCAGGTTTTTTACTTCCAGCCAAATGAGCTAAATTCGCATGACTTCATAGGTACATGATAATTACAATAACGTGTTTCTAGCCAATCACTTTCCAAATTCATGTGACATAGTAAATGTATGATAAGAGCTAACACAGGTTCCAAGCAATCAATTCATGCGCATTGTTGTTGGCAACTTCTGCATTTTGCAGAAATTTCCATTAAAGAAAACGTATTTATCAACACTAAAAACAAACACAGGCAAACAAAAAAAAGCACTTGATTTAAAAATAAAAATATAGTATCAGAATTTTTTTTTTTAATTTTGTAATTTTTTTTGTAGAATTTTAAAATATTTGACAAAGATTACTAACTGTCAAATTTGAAAATTTTAAACTTTACGTAGAAAAAAAGTGCAAAACTTCTGTCAGATTTGAATGAAATGGTGAACACGTGATTGAATTCATCATGGCATTCGTGAATTTAGCCCATTGGTACTTTGAACTAAAACAACTCAACTCCGCAAGTGAACGTCACGACTAAACGGAACATAAATAATTAATCAGAGAGAATAATTATTACTTGGGCAATATAGCCACGATTAGTACTGTCTGAATAGTTAGCCCGGATTTATAGTCCGCTTATTCCTGAATTGGAGCCTAGATTTTTAGTTTTGCTTAGTCATTCAAAGGTATAGGCGGATTTCTCTTTGGCGAGATCAGCGGTTCTGCACCTCATTAAAGACAAGTACCCATTACTTCTTACCATTTAGTTTGCTTGTCTGCATACTGCGTACTTAGTTATAACGCTTAAATTAATAAAAATAAATTATTGTGAATATCTAATAGTTATCATTTCATGTCCGACTTTTTTTGATGGTGTCCCAACCAATCTATTGGTTTCGGATCTCCCCGTTTATCTAATTAATGAGCAAAACTTCTACCTCAGCCAAGAAGAGGAGGAAGTACCGCGACAAATGATGCAAGAAATAAATTATAAATGAAACATTGAGATATATGAAGAAGTATTTATTCAAGTTACAATTTTAACTTTAAAACATAGAAACACACACACACACATTTTTCCTACTGCGATATGAGAGGATTATCTTCATAACAACACAAAGAATAGTTCTTGTTACTTGTACTTTATGTTACTTGTACACTTAGAAATGTTATTCAAAAATTTTAAATTTTTACCCTAAATTTTTAACACGTAAAAATTATTACAAATTTATATTTTTTAAAAATGATTACCCATTGTTATAAAAATCCTTGTTATTAATTTTATAACAATGGGTATGGTTTACAAAAATATTACCTTCATATAAAAACTTTTATATTATACCTTTAGTGTACCCCTAACGTTGTTTAAGCCCCCCCAGATCAATTTTAATATTATACGAAACCTCTCAGAGGTCACAAGGACCGCCAGGGATTGGTCAAGACCACTTTCGGAACTAATGATGAAGGTGAAAGCAGTTATTAAATAATGCAAGTACTCTTCACTGCGCTGGACTTTTAATGTAGCAAATTTCTTTCCGTAATCTTAAATCATTTATGTATCGTAGAAATTATATGTATAACGATTCACTGCTTTGGCTCTTTTGTGAAAAATTCATTTTAGTCTTGAACTTTCCAAGAGATCGTGCGGCAGAATTCTTTTTATTTACCTGCTTCGCGGGAATACAATTTTTAACTGAAAAAGTACTCCGATATCACATTTTTGAAGCCCCAAGTATATATTACATCCGACCAATTGATGAGCAAAGAAAAAAATCTTGAGATTGTATAACATTCTAGAAATTTCTGCTGGTTTTTGGATTGAGGAGAAGAACGTTTTGGTCCGTATTAAACATCACTTATGTGTTTTCATTGCACCTATGTTATGAGAATATATACGTTATGTGAGTGTTACTCTGTGTAAAGAAGTATTATTCCTTCTTCCCTCTAACCCGGCTAGATATGTGGGAGGAACTAATTGATCAAATGACATGATTCACTAAAATTGTTTATTTGTCACAATATTCAACAGACACAATAATAATCCAATTAAGATAAATTTGATCAACACTTAGAAGATTGAGGTGAGACCAGATAGTGTGGGGATAATTTTTACGGACATTCAATTATATTCCTACGATAACTTATACAAGCTCGTTTTTACCTAACAATTTAACTCTCTAACTTCTATTTAAATAATGAGCACAGTACTGAACTCTTGTAATTCTTTATCCTTTAGGTGACACCTTGAACACTAATAGTTGGCTTGATCACTTCTTAGTGATTGCAATTTTACCCGTCATTCACTGTTTACGTACTACGGCCGGATTGCTCACTTCTCATTAATTCACTTCACATCCGAGCTATCCTCACTTCAGTAAACTTCGATTCTCACTTCACTAACTCCCAATACCCGCGAATACAGAACATATATATAAAAACTTAATGTACATATTTAGGTTTTCTTATCTTCGGTGAATGTTGGTTGAAAGAATTCTTTCCCTAAAGAAAACCCCAAGGAGTTAGTGAAAGGAACCGTATAGATCTGTCATAACTGTTTCTATGTGGTATGTTTTCTTCGAAAATATATCAAGTTATCATTAACACATAAACGTAGGTCAGCAATAAATGTCATACTACCGGCCATTATTGTTTATCAGATAATGCAAAAGTCTCTTAGTGAAATATTTCAAGAAAATACAAATAAAATTCAAGTTAAAGATTAACTAGCGAGATTAAACTAGTTTTAATGTGTATCAGTTTCCCCTCCCAGCATCTGCAGAACATTTTTAACCAATAAAAATAAAACAGAACAGAATATTTGAGTGTGAAATTATAAAGATAAAAATTAAAATTAATTTTGCTCTTACAACTTCAAGTTAAAGCCAAATATTTCATTAAGCTTAATATTAAGCCTATTAAGAGCGCGGAAAAAAGATTTCTGGACTTTGTCCAAAGGCTTAGAACGGAACATGTTTTACTACTTCACAGATTAAATGTTATTATTTCTTTTAAATAAAATGTAAAAAAAATAAAGAAATACAAAGTAATGAAAATTAACAGCAGAATTAAGGTCATTTTGTGACGGATCTATACGGTCTTTAACTATATATATAACCTCCTCTATTTTTCTTAAAATAGTTTATTTATTTCAACCAATCTTCACCGAGAGCCAGGCGTGATTTATACAAATAAGATATATTATATAAGTTCGGGTTTCGCGAGTTAAGGGAGTTAAGTAAAGTGAAGTGATAGGAAGAGTGAAGTTAAGTGAATTAAAGTTCGAGACGTCAGCACGAAGTTGTTGACAATCGTAGATAACCTGTTACGTGTGGAGGTACGCGAAGGGAAGCGGATTGAAGATTGTGAATATCCTTATTATACAGAGCGTGGATTCATCACCCATTCTCCTAGCCAGTAAAAAGGCGAAGTCATAACGAAGGAGCAGCTGATATAAAGTATAAGGTCAGTGAGTTTATTTGAGATATTGAGATTATTCGCACGGGGCGAAGCTGTAATTGTGCGCGTTTAAGCTTCCTAGAGAAGATTCAGTTGACGTTCTGAATATTCCGCTAGTAGTAAATCCCCTTTTCGTACTCCATTCTTATTTGTTTTTATTAATTGAACTGTGTGTGATTAAAATTAAGTGTTGATTAGAATCAATAAATCTTTTTGATTTGCAATTATGTCTTTTGATCATTTAAGTCCGCCTACACATCCGGTAGTATTTTCAGATAGACAGGGAGTTAGTAGTGTAAGGGGTGACTTTCAGTCACGACCATTTAGTGACAAAATATTCTAAGATGGGAGCCAAATAAAAACAATTTGTTTGGAAGTCTCAAAACAAACACTGATCTCGAAATCACCTTAAATTATTAGTTATTTAAATCAATTTTCACAGTCCTTTCTTGGATTCCTAATTACATATTAATTAAGGCTATACATAAGTCGATAAGTAAAAGGAATTTATTATTTTTTATGCAAATTTCTCGTCAACCTGATAAGAATTTTAAGAAATTGGTTTTATTGTTGAAAGACCAAGAAGTTCGTCACTGAAAAACAAACATGATTCGAAAAATAAATCAAGTCAGTAAATAAACCACTTTTACTTAATCAGATTTATAAAAATATCAGATATTCAATTTTCTACTTAATTTGGATCTGAGTTTTAACTCTTAAAACATTTTACCTAAGTTCCCTTGTAAAACAACTTGAATGGTTAATATGCGCGAAAATGGATTAGCTGCATGGGGCCTTGATGAACAAATCGCACATAATCCGCATGGAATGTAACTTTTTTCTGCACATACTTGCCCGTGGAGTAATTTTTGTGGGTCAATCCATAAGGGATACACATTAAATGTTAAGATTTCTAATCACTGTTTGCTTAAATTTGAATTGACACATATTGCACTAAAACTTCTTAAAAGATTATAAAAGGTAAGTTTTAATCTTCTATACCTAAAAGCACAGGTTCTCAACGGGGGCGATAACGCCCACTTGTTGGCGTTTGAGGCCTTCAGGGGGGCAGTAAAAGATCCAGAGAAAATTAGGGGGCGTTGAGATGGCACGGAGGGGCTTTGGCAGATTATCCAAATATAGTCTGAAAAAGATTTAAAAAACACGCTGATTATGTACTAACAAAAGTAAACTTTAATACTGTTCTCTTTATATTGATTGTATGCATTTAAATAATTTCTATCGCATGCACGAAAATTCACATATGTCGGTAGTTCGGAACATGGATGAAAAACTTAAAGATTACATTACATTCAGACCTACATTAAATATATAGTGTACATTATATAGTGCATTTTAATTTTTGTAGTGCACGTGTTGTCTTTGTCTGTGAGCAGTAGGAAAAATGTTTCGTCCACTGCATTTCATTCCGTATATTATCCAAGATACATAATTAAATATATTAACCAGGAATTAAAGTGGGATTCTTTAAAGGTTGAAACTGTCAATTTACATTTATTTTGAAAGCAATAGTTTATTATGAATTACTTCGTATCATCAAAAACCCTGCCTGTCTTTATAACAGGTAAGCCAAAACCTTTATTCCAATCTTTTAAAGGAAGAAGAAATTCAGTAGCACGTTTCAAATCCAAAAATAATCTATTTTGACCAAAATATATGTTATAAATTTAAATATATTTGTAGCAATAGCTATTTCAGATTCGTAAGTAAAAAAATTGGGGCTTTAGAAAAAAGTTTAATTAAAAAATATATTCTATTAGCAATAGAATATTCTTTAAAATTTAACTCTTATTTTCACTATGTATAATGTACATTCTTATCTATCTAGAGTGGGAGGGGCCAGTTCTAAAATGGGAACTTATGCTATAAAGGAAAAAAGCGACTCACTCATTCATTACGATATCTCTGGAGCTGTTAGATTTACAGACTTGAAATTTGATAGGTATGTTTCTTTCATAGAATAGAGACCGCTACGAAAGAGGTTTTGAAAAAAAGACCCCAACGGGAGGCTGTTAGGGGTTAAAAAGGAATCATACATAAATATTGAATTATTAAACCTACAGAGTTGAAATTTTCCAGGCATTTTCTTTTTTTAAGTAGCTGCAAAAAAGATTTTATGAATATTGACATCCAAGGGTTACGAGGGCGTATTATGTACAAAAAGCTCCCTTTTGCAAATTACAAAACCTACAACCTTGAAATTTGGAAAACATGTTACTTTTGCTGGGTAGAGATAAGTTAAGAATTTCAAAAGTCAACCCACATGGGTGCTACGGGAACCCTTTTTTCAACTATAAGATCTACAGACTTAAAATTTGACAATTTGGTTTTTTGTTGAGCAGATATATGCGAAAAAAGCCTCTTTTTTGTTTAATTTGCAATTTACTTAAAGTTAACAGGCTAAAAGTTTCCTTATCCCACAATCTTTATTGCTTTATTTTGCAATTCAACCATGCGAAGGATGGGTATACTAGCTAGGCATTTTATATACAAAAATAAGAGACTAGGTCGGCATGTGAGCAGGTACCCTAACCTTAAAACTGCAAAAATCTTTGTTCTTATACACAATATTCGTCAACAGAAGTACATGTAGAATCAGCAAACCAAATACTAATACACCGTTATTTTATTAAATAAACCATCGTCACCTTATTTATTTTTAACTTTCAGTAATGTACATTACTTACAAATCCAAAAATTCTATTTCTGTTATTTACATTGCTATGTCAAGAGAAAGAGTAATAGATTCTAGATTATATATAGCAGAGAGAAACACAAAGCTACTGTATCTAAAACTCAGTTTGAAATATTCTATTTGTACCGTGGTATAGAATTCTGAAAATGAATGTTCTCGATCTGGAGCCATTATCCCTTTTACAATAATTCAAAATAATAAGTTCTATCATTAATTTTCATATAATTAATAAATCAAGTTCTACAATCACGAAATAAATGACAATACAATCTTTCATTATTCAAAATATGTTACATTCCTTTCAAATGCAGGAAAGGTTTACGTAAATTACAGGCGGGCTCTTTCGGAGTAAATTGCAACTTATGCTGGAATTCGATAGTAATTTTAGTAAATTTTCTTCCAGCAAGAAACAAATATAGTACATACTTATAGATTTGCACACAGTTGTGACGGAACTATACGCGATCTTCCACTAACCCTCTGGGGAATTCTTTTGGGCCAGAATTTTCAATCAACCTTCTCCGTAAAGCAGAAAACGTGACATGCAAATTAAGTTTAATGTATATATTCTTTATTGGCGAGTTTGAGAGTAAGTGAATGGTGAGTAGATTAGAAGTGAAATGGAGAGGCAGTGAAGTGTAGACGTAAACAAAAAGTAAAGAAGCCTGAAGTCAGATAATAAGAAAGTGATAAGTTAAGCTAACGAAGAAGCGTTAAGTCCAATTGCATTTGATTGGAAGATTGCCTAAAGTCAGGTATTGTCACTTCGTCTTAAATTAATCATTAGAGCGTTATAGTAGTAGTGAGGATATTAAATATTTAAGCTCTATGTAAAGTAATATTAGAGAAAAGCCTGCATTATTGAACATATTCTCTCTAAACGCGAATCTCGTCTCTCTCCCGTTCTATTACTGATTTGAGTTATTTTATTCTTAGTGTTATTTGTGTTTGAGTGTTTGTACTGATAAATAAAGCAACTGGAATTCATCATATCGTACGATCATTTAGTTCCTTCCACACCTTTAGTTGGGTCACAGGGTAGAAGGGATGTAAATTCATTATACAGTAGCATAGATTCAAAAATCTAAAAAATATTGAACACAGCCATTCAAATTCGTTGTCACTATCGCATGAGCCAAATGAAACGCTCAAACGATGTCAGATGTTTCACTGCAATATTGCTTCCCGTCATCGTCCTTATATAAGCAGGGCAGCATCTTCTAGAATTTTGTAAAGCTTTCTCTAAAAATAATCATCCTAGGCCCTTCTAGATTTTTTAGGTGTATTTATTATTGTCGCGAAATTTTTGACTTGCCGTCATTGGGTGACCAAATTGGATGCTCTAATCCCTAGATGTAATAATGCCCGCAGAAGGGCAATTAAAAAAATGCACAGTTATTTCCAAACTCTTAAAACTCAACTTTGCATCACTTCAGTGGTCTCAAAATAGACAATGAAGTATATTCTAAGGGCTTCAGGAGGTAACTCTAAATAATCATCCTAGACCTGTCTAGATTTTTCTCCGGAAACTATTAATGTTGTCAAAGTTAATGACTTGGCAGCATTTGGAAATCCAATTTATCGCCAAATCTATTGCCTGGCTATACTCAGCATTATCGATAAAAATATTCTCTTTTTGCGTTTAAATAATTTTCCCGGAAAATTTTCCAATCAGCTGAGAAGAGAATAAGCTCATACTTCATGTGAAAAGTAATTATTTTCTTGGTGCCTACGAAGGGAAACATTAGACCATATGAACCTATTCTTATGAATTGATAGAAGGGAAACAGAGGTGGGAGGCCTCTAACCACCCCCTAAAGTATTTTCCCTTAAAATTGGGGTGTAACTGAGCCAAATCATGCTGTCACATGTATAGTGCTCAAAGGTACGGATAACGACAGCAATATATCTAGCCCTTTGCCACGATGAATTTCAAAAACCTCGATCTGACATGGTCGGACAGGTGGCATTGATAACAACAACATATACATATAACCATGTACATACCGGAACATATATATGGCCATAAGAAGAAAAATGCACTAATTTTAGATTTATATGGCTGATGTTCAACGTGAGAGCATGTTTCATGAGAGCTGCTTAAACACAAAAACTAAATTACTACGCTAAAATATAATCATTTATATTAATTGTACATAACAAAAATTTGAATAGCTATTAAACAAATAACGTTATTTAATCATATTGTTGAGCAGCATAGTCCTAAATGCTTAAAAATATGAAAAATTTTTTTTATATCCAAGCATAACTTCAAAATGTTTGTACTTCTTCAGCGAAAAGTGCAAAAAATATTACAAAATTAGCAAGAGTAATAAATTTTGCTTCGAAAATCAATAAAGGTTATATTAAAGTATTCAAACGTAATATATCATATATATGCACATCTATATTTAAAAGAAAAATATGAATAAATAAAACTATATGTGTTAACTGGGTGGTGTAGTTGGTTTGTCGGTGGCCTTGTATGTCCAAGTCGGCTGATTTTCACAATGCAAAAAAAAATGGACAGCATCCATGTTGTATGATCAAGCGGCATGTTAAAGATCTCAAGAATACTTGTTTGGCTTGAATGCTCTCGGCAAAATTAAATTTCTTGTACAATTCCGCATCATCATATCTGAGGTGCCACTCTCTGGAGAGGGAACTGGGCGTCAAAATTACATAGTGGCATTGATATCCACCTATATGGTGTAAGGGATTGCTGGATCCCTTAGAGGGTCGGAAGGAAGATTAGTCATAGTCAATACAAATTATATTTATTAACAATTCTCAATTACGGCACAAATTCAACAACTCCAACTATGAAATTCACCAGTTACTAAATATGTGAAGCAATCGCGAGGGAGACGGGATAATAGGTGAATAAAAGGAAATTGGATCACATACGTCACATACTCTTTCTAATTCAAATCGTTCTAATCCAAATTTAGCGCTTAAGGTATCCGACTACCTTAAAATTACGAATTTTGCCAAAAATTTTAAATTTTTTTATGATTTTATTTTATGGGCCATCTTATTAGCTTTATAAAAATAGCAAGTTTATGATTTTCCGTTCACTTGAACAAAAAATACAAGTGTTTTAGTAAAAGCAGATGCCATTACTTTAATCAAAATGTCATACGTTTAAACGCGTTTTACTCGAAATGTGATTTTTTGAAAGTAATCAAACGGGATCAACGATTACTCAAAAAGTTTTGAACACAATTAACTGAATTTTTTTCTGTAAGTTCTGTATAATAGTATAATTGTTTTAACCTTCAGATTTATGAATCACTGTTTTATTACAAAATTTACAGTCTCTTATGTGAATATAATCACTATTTTTTCAATAAATTTCATATAATAACTGAGATAAAGTGCTCTAGTTTTTGTAAAAAAGAAAATATCTCTTATCTTGAAGGTCATTTAAAAAATGAATAATATAGCAACACATTAGATTGAAAAAATTGAAAATTTGTTCATAAACCTTTGGTACAGAATGGACCACGTTTGTGCTATTTTTTGTCAATTTTTACCTATTTCCCTCCATTTTAGTAATAATAATTTCTTTTTCTCTTTTAATTTTAACACATTTTTCTTAAAATGCTCTATAAGCAAATCTAAAAATAACAAAAAAATCCCCATATCTCCTTTTTTGAAAAAAAGTTGTCGCAACCAGTTTCATACCTTAATTGACCGAATCGTTGATCTTAATATTAATCAAATAAGTAACGAAGTTCTCTTGCCTAACTTCACGTTAATCAATCACTGCTATACGTTAGCAGTCTATATATATAACCTTTTTCTTTCTTAATTAGTAAGTTTAATCTTTATATACAAGTCTTAGTTTACATAATCACATCTTCTCGGAGGAAGGCTTTCAATAGAATAAATTTTGAAGAACCATTTTTTCCCAAGAGAACTGTTAGTTAGAAAAACACGAAAAGACCCGTTACAATGGTGCCACATATAAAGTGATAAAATTTCCCGGGAGGGGGATATATCAGGTTTGCAATGGTAATTATCAACCCACAACCACATTAGAAATTTTTTTTTTAAAGTTACCAGTGCATTTTAGTCAGATACAGAATAGAGAATATAAACATTTCATCACAAAATAAAAAAAAAAACTTTTAATGAAATGTTAAATATATCTCTTAACAACTAAAATTTTGAATTTCATTGACTTCATCAAAACGCAGCCTATTTCTCCGATCAAATATTCATTAAAATCAAACCGCTTATAAAATTCCTTTTCTATAAATTGCCTTGGACGTCATAAAACATATCACTATAAGCCAAAATAAATATCATATAAAACGAAATATTTTCTTAAAAGTAAGCGAACTCCCCAAAATTCCTCCCCTAAACTTTAAGTTTTAAAGGGGGGGACTATTTTGTCTTTTATAACCTACACTAAAGTAAACGTCTCTGGTCCAGAAAGAAACAAATAAGAACTCTAAAGTAAACACATAAATAAATAAATCCAGTGCCACCCCCCTAGAAAAAAGTTCCATTTTGATGGTTGATGCCTGGATAGAATACTTTTTCCGCCAGGCAATCCCTATTTCCTGTTTTGGTGTCCCTATATTTCTTATCTATGATTTGTTATCCTCATATTTGAAAGAAAAGTTTAATATCGTTCCCTCTCTCTGCGATTCCTGATAGGCAGGAGTTGTATTTTTACGATATCTGTCAGGACTACACGTACCGTAGTCGTGTTATTGGCAAAAACTAAGGCACTTATCAAACTAACAGGACATCGTTTGTATCGCCCAGAGAAGAATCTACCATTGAAAAAAAGTCGTCCTCCCCCCCTCTTTTTTTTTGTCTTGTTTTCTTGAAGCCCTGTACAATTCAAACGATGCATTATTCGACACTGGAATTGTCAAAATATATGTTAGGGTATTGGAATAGGAGGTACTGTATTAAATCTAAGCGAAATTTATTGTTTCGTGCTGTTTTTTTTCCTTTTTGAGTCGATGGATTTCACATTATTGACAACTTATGGAGAGTGAAAATGTATTTATTATTTATATATGTATGTATATATCGAGAATATTGTTTGCTAACGGTTTTATTAACCTGGGAGGTTATTAAAACCGTTAGCAACGTGCGGTTAGCGGTAACGTGGAGTGATGGAGTTTTTTTTTCATAATTATTTTTATTGTACACCAGTGTTTCTCAAACCTTGGGGAAGCGTAACAACTCTACGAGGGGGGCGCGAGCATATTGAAAAGTCAAAAATGCGAGATTATTTGAAAAAAAATTATTAATTTACTAAAAGTAAACAAACAAAACACATTCTGACATAATAAAAAATAAAATACGCCTTTACACTGATATAACACCTTCAGAAATATATAAGAACTGAGCAATGTATTTTATGATCAATTTAACAATACTAAGTTAAGAACAAGTTTAATAATTACCAGTGGCCTCATGTGCTTGTCATACAAAAATTAGCACATCTTATTAATTTGTACAGTTTATAATTAATCCCTCTGCTGATTGAAAGTTACGCGATTCGCTTCTCATTGCCAACCATTTTATATGTAGGCGTGAGTATGTGATGTATTCGGGAGGGGAAGGAATATGTGAAATAATTAAGTCCTTTGTGAACATTGTCAAGGTCCTTTTATTGCATTCCAAGGCCTTCGGAATAAATTTATGGATGGCAGTGCAGAAAAAAAGGCCATACTTCAGAAAGACGTATGTATACGTCCGGGAAAATTAACGTTTTGACTGAGCGAGCCGTTTATATATGCCGAAGGCACTTAAGAGGTTAAGGTCGTATCGCAGTTTTTGATCAAAATACAGTATTATTGAATTCCAATATATTGTTATTGTATAAGGGGGCTTGATTATGATTGAATATTGGGTCGCGAATATTAAAACTTTGAGAAGCTCTGTTGTACAACAATAAAAATTGTCATTCTAGTTGATAATCTAATTAGGAGGATGTATACTGATCTTTTTTAAGGACTTTTGTGACGGATCTATACGCGACTCTTTCTATCCCCTTGGGGACTCTTTTAGAGAAATATTTTTCTCAACCAAATTTCACCGAAGGTAAGAAACCGTGATGATGCAAATTAAGTTTATTATATAAATTCTGTATTCTCGCGAGTTTTGAGATTTAGTGAGTGGAGGATCGTGAGTTATTGTAGTGCGGATCTAAGTTTTTAAAGTGTTAATTGAAGATTTCCCAGTGAGGATCAATCGGATCGGATTTGATCCCGTCAAGGATAAGCGTTCAATGCCTCAACAGTAGTACGACTTCACAAGAGTACAGGTATTGTGAGCACTATTTAAATAAAAATTAGAGAATAACTTGTTAGCGTGCGGCGGAGTTGTAATTGAGCTTGTATAGGTTATCGTAGAAAATAGTTGAGGGTCCGTAACTATTATCCCCGGGCCAATTGGTCTCACCTTCACGCTCTTAGTATTGATCAACAATCTTAATTGGATTATTATTGTGCTTTCTTGATATTTTGTGACAGTAAAAAAAATAGATTGAATCATGTCGATTGATTATTCAGTTCTCCCCACACATCTAGCCGGGTCCGTGAGAAGACAAAGGGGGGGGGGGGTTCAAGAGGGAAGTAGGAACAGTCCGACATTACACTTTACAATTTAGTTTAGTTTAGTATCAGCTGAATTAGAATATGCACATAAAATTCTTTTAAGTGTATCATTAGAAGAAAAAATTTTTTGAATGCAATTTTTTGGCAAAAAATGAAGAAAAAAGGACAGATATTCAAAACAATCTCGTTTTATGGAAAATGCTTCTATAATAATATTTTGCTAATAATATTTTGCACATATATAAAAACTTCTGTACTGAGAGTGAAGTAGGGTTTTAGAAACATAATATTTAGAAGAGGATTTATTCATATTTTAATACATCGGAATAGAGAAATTTTAACAAAAAAAAAACATCGGTTATTTCTTTAATTGATTGTAACTCTGAAAATAATGTGAATCTTTCAAAATCCTAGTTCAGTCTCTGAAGAGAAGTCTTAGCTATATAAAAGCAAAATATTAATATTATAGCAGAATTTTCTACATACAGTAAAACGTTGTTTATCCGAACGTTTATTATCCGGAGCGTCAAATATCCGAACAGTGCAATGCTCAACAGTTGTTTCACGTGAGGCCAAAAGTGACAGGAAAACCCAAGGTGAGGGATATTTAGGGAATTTCAGTTGTGTGATTTGGTAAACATCTGCGTGGATATTAGGTGAGTTTGTTCCCAAGTGAAGGGATGCATACATGCTCTTTTGTTGAGTTTTTTTTTATGTAGACACCAGGATGGCATGTGATGCAGAAGACTGGATTTCAAATGCTGAATGATGACGAGATTGTGATTTCCGTGCTAGAAGAATCCGACCCTGTCGACGATGAAACGGACGAAGACGAGGACAACAACAACAACGAAAGTTGCAAAGGTCCAGCAAATACTGACACTTTTTCTGCGTTAGAGACAGCTATGGAGTGGTACGAACAACCATCAGAGTGCTGCCTTACTCAACTGCTGTTGCTGAAGAGAATCAGAGACCTTGCAGCTAAAAAACGAACGTGTACAATGGTATAGCAAAATATAAGTGATTATTTTCCACAATCAAGTAAAATTGCGACATTTTGCTTTTTCTTCAAGCCCATTTCCCGCATGTGCTGATTTTCAATATTCCTAGAGTGTCCGGTTTCATATACTGTATGGATCGCATTCGGTTTTCGGTTATCCAAACAATCGCGTACCCGAAAGGTGTCCGGTCCCAATTGATTCGGATAAATGACGTTCTACTGTAAAAAAAAGAATGTCTTTCTTCATTTCTTGCCAAAAATTGCATTTAAGTAATTTTTATTATAGTAATATTTTCAGGACTATTTTATACGCTTCTTCTAATTCAGATGACTCTAAATATAAAAAAAGTTATTGTTTTAATACACATGGTTACGATCGTAGCCTGGGACATCTTAAAGATATAATTTTAAAAATTTGCAGGGGAATATGAATATAACTCACTGCATTAAAAGAAAAACACAATTACTCTTTTTACGCGATTTCAGATGCAAAATTTGTAACTCTTAAGCGAAAATATTTCAGTTTAAAATAGTTCATCATTTCCCCCACAAACATAACTTGATATCTGTTTAAATTTCTAAAATGAAACGGACATTGTCTAAGTAAGGAGGATCCCTATTTTAGTAACAATGACTGACTCTTACATTAATCACTCCAAAATGATTAATAGCAAAACTATTTTGAGGAAATCTTGCTACACATGATTCTTTAATTAGCCCAAAGGGTGGAGCTCTTTTTCCAAGTTTAAAGACCGCGCTAATTTTTTCCATGCTTACAAAGACGCTCTAATTTATCTCTATATTAATAATATATATATAAGAGAAAAGCGACTCATACTTATCACCCGATCTCTGGAACTATAAGACCCATAGTCTTGAAATTTGGTAAGAATATTCCTTTTGACAAGTAAAGATACGTTAAGAACGGGTTTTTCGAAAATCGACTCCCAAGGGGGGGGGACCACTTTAGACACAAAAAAATTCCCGTTTTTGAATTAATAGACCTACAGCCGCGTTTCTCAAACTGTGGGAAGGCGCCTCCATATGGGGGCGAGATATTACTACGAGGGGGCACGAGCCTATTAAAAAGTCGAAAACAAAAGATTATTTTTAAAAAATATTAATTTACTGAAAGTAAACAAATAAAAAACACATTTTCACTGATATACACTTATAAATTCATCAGTACTGTATAATGTATTTTATAACTAATTTAACAATACTAAGTTAAGAATAAGGTTAATAATTACCAGTAACCCCATAGGTTTGTCACATATAAAATAATATACAAAAATTAACACTTGTTGTTGTTGTTTCCTTCCCGCAGGGTAGGAATGAAAGTTGCCATTGCCTGTGAGACAGGTTGGACTACTTAACGATAGATGGAGACACCACCTATCTCCACCTCCACAATTTTAGCATGGAACGGAAGTGGAGGCAAATATTCTCCAGCCCCCTGCACTCGTGGTTTCTGCTGCGACCGCCCACAAGACTTTCGGACCCACTGATTTAACGAGCACGTACTCCGTCTATACTCAGTGGTATTTAGTGGCATCGGGCATCGAACCCAGGCCCTCCGGTCTGCAGTCGGATGCTCTAACCACTAGGCTACCCAAGGCCACAATTAACACTTATCTTGATAATTTGTACGGTTTATAATTTTCATGTATGCGGGGCGCATGAGTGGTGTTTGGGGGGGAATAAATAAGTAAATCCTCTGAAATAAGTAAATTCTTCACAAACACTGTCAAGGTAATTTAATTGCATTTTAAAACCTTAGTAATAATTTTATATATAGCCGTGCACAGAGAAGATCGGAAAGGCGTATATATACGTTTGTGAAAATTAACGCTTTCGTTGAGCGAAACGTTTATATACGCCAGTAGCACTTTTCAGGTTACAGTCGTACTGTAGTTTTAGCGTCAAAGTACAGTATTATCAAATTCAATACATTGTTATTTGTATGGAGGGGGGCGCGATGAAAATTATAATTGAATATTGGCCCGCGAATATTGAAAGGTTGAGAAATACTGACCTACAGACTTGAAATTCAGGTAGCATGTTCTTTTTGTGGAGTAAAGGTCCGTTACGGGGTTTTTTGGAAATCGACTGAGAGCAGGGGTACACAACTTTTTTTCTTCCGTGCCTCATACACGTGATAGATATTTCACGCAGGCCGCAACATGAGGATTAATGGAGAGGGATGCTTTAACACCAAGATAACACAGTAAACTTAAAATGTAGAGAATGATCCAAATATTATTAAAACTCCTATTTTGATTTTTTAAAATTGTTATTATGATAAAAATATATGATAAAAATAATCTCTACAATTTTTAAAAACTTATTAATTAAAAATATATCTTAGCTTAAAGATTGTAAGTTATTCAAACAAATTTTTTAAATTTTCTTACCAGCAATTTATTTTTATAAATACTAGGAAGTTTTGATGGTGTTCAAAAGAAAAGATTTAAGGGAAAATCAGAGAATGTTTTGTACAATTTTCAAAAAAATAAAGTAGAAATTTAATATTATAAAGAAAGTTCTTCAGAATGACTTTTTAAATTTGATTTTATGTGAAAGTCTAGATGAAATTATACAAATTTTAAAAACCAATCGGTAAGTATTAAAAATGAGCCTTAAAACTAAATAATGGGTTTGACACAGAAAGAAAAAGAAAAGTAAAATACAACAAAAAACCCTTTAAAGTCTGTCAAAAATATTTAAAATAATTGTGAAAATAATAGAAAAATTAGAGGAAAATGCTGCAAAATAATTGAAAACTATAATCAAGTTTTATTTTGGAAAAGTTTATTTGTTTCAATTAACGTTGGTATAAATTAAATTAATTTTGTTTTAGTGTAAATTTTAAATTATATGGTTAGTTATTAATAAGATTAAAGTAAAGGAAAATATAATGAGCATTAAATGTTGATACGTACTAATATGTTTCAATACAAAATTATAAATTGAAAAATGCAAATTTTTAAAAAAATATCCTGTAAAGAATATGTACAAATATATTAGCTCTGTCTCTAAACTTTCTATTTCTGTGTACAATGTTTTAACGTAAGAAGTAAGAATGAAAATATCGATTTCAAAATTATCAGAATAATTCATCAAATCCATGCTCAGTTTTAAAAAATACTGAAAGATACATTTTATGAAAATATGAATATTTATATATATATACGAGGCTGTTCAAAAAGTATCGAGACTGAATTTATTATGCAAAAACATACATCCATAAACACGTTTTGAGTCAATCTCCTTCGAAATATGCTCCATTGCAGTAACACACTTGGCCCAACGATGTTCCAGTCCTCGAAACATTTCTGGAACTCAGACTTTGGGATGGCTGAAGCTGTGTGTCGAATTCTGTTTTATGGTTTCAATGTCCTGAACCGGTGTCCTTTTAAGGTGTTCTTGATTTGGGAAAGAGGAAAAATCAGCACCACTGCTTCACTTGTGCAATCTTGTCCTCATTGCGAGAGTGGATGGGCGTCCAGAATGGGATCACTGTTCACTGATTGACGACCCTCCTTGAATCGCCGGAACCACTCAAAACCGAGTACGACTCATTGCCTCATCTCAAATGTTGTTTTCATCATCTCGTAGGTTTGTGCCCATTTTACGGAGCTTAAAGCAAAACTTGATACAGATTCGCTAATGTTTTACACATTTCTTTTCGTCGAACGCACGCAAAATCACGTGAAAGAAGTCAGTGTGATACGCGCTTACAGACTGCGATTTTTGAGACAGTGAAATATGCCTGCATGATGCCATCCTCGCTGTTTTCGATAAATAGAATAATTCAGTATCGATACTTTCTGACAGCCAGTATATCAGAATTGATCTCTTTTCTGTTATGAGTAGAATTTTGAAACAATTCTTATAGAAAAATTTAGATTTTTATAAAATATACTTATCTTTTCCTACACAACAGTAATTCTATTAACACGTTATGAAAGATTGGAGAATGTCATTCAAACTAACAATTTCACAATTGCATTTAATTTTAGGAAATTGTATATCGATAATTTACATATTTCTTTTCTTTGCAAAAATTACCAATTCTACTTAATATATACAATATACCCTTTTGATTAATAGTAGATTTAGAGCATTTATCTACAATAATTTCATAAAATTTTGTTCAATAACAACAAGCGAGACGGTTGACTAGCAATAAAACTGGTTAAACCCTGCTTTCATGTAAGTTTAAAAGTTATCTCTGTCAGCATTGATTGTAATGCTGTAAAGTCAGTTGAGTCTCAAAATATATAATTTTTAATAATGTTTATTAAAAATTTTAATGTATGTTATATTAAAAAATCCGTTCCATTAAAAATGCCTTAATGCATTTCAAAAATATGTATAAAATAATTATTTTTTATTGTGACACAAATTTAACTATCGTATATATTCGAATCTTCGCCGCACTATTTTTCCTGTTTTAATTCTACTAATTCTACAGTAAATCGGGTGCGGTTTAGAATCGAAGGCAAATCATTTGTTGGATGGGGGGGGCGGGGGGGGATGGGTAATTGAATTTCCACCTCTTTCAAAATGAAAAATGTAATTGTCCATTCTAGCCATTTCCATCGACGACTTATCCTAATCAATAGTTTATCTCCAGTATTTAGTCTATCCTAAACATCGTTGTATGTTCGTATTTAGGAAAATTTTTTGTTTACGCTTTCTTTTAATCACCTAAATATCAAAGATATCGGCAATAGCCTCATGGCGAGTTCACTATGATGCAAGTCTGAAAAGGGGGACAATTTTATATGAAGAACATAACGGAAACAGAGCAACGACCACTGAAACTTGAAACGGATGAAACAAATATGCATCGACGGCATAAGCAAAATCATACAATTTTTTCTTGTAAATGTGTTCAGCATTCTTTAATCATTTTTCGCTTCTTTTGTGAAAAAGATGTTGCATAAAAAATGCATTGGATGGCACGAAAGACGATACTATGAGGGAAGTGGCGTTGCTGGCAACAATTCCGAAGTCAGCTGAGACAATGGAAATGACGAATAATTTTTAAAACATGATATTGACGATAAGAGTAATAATTCTCTTTTGAAACAAACTAATATTATCAACTTATTAATAATTTTCATTAATTTTTTTAAAATTTCTGATATATTGGTTATTAATGAACCTTTCATGCATAATTTTTATATTTTTTTCTCAAAAACGTGTAAAGAATTGAGAGTGTGGCTTAGAATCAATGACAATTTTTTTCAAAAAAATATTTTTAGAATTTGGAGCGTTGCTTAGAATGGATGGCGGCTTAGAGTCGAGTAAATACGTTACTTCAATATTCTATTGCAATTTTCAAGAATATATTTCCTTTAACGGATTTTGAATCATCTCTTGGTATCAATATTTTTTTAACAACCCCATTTAAATTTCAATAGAATTACTTAATTTTATTTAAATATAATTGTATTTACTATATGTCATAATAATCTCGTCAAATAAACAATTCATTAGCAGCTCTGAAAATTTTTTATAAAAGAAGACACTAATGCTTTCCATTCTTTTTATGTTTATTCTCTTTTGACCTTTATGTCAAAGATACAATAACAAGCGATTCGTGAATAATCCTCCCCATTTTTCGAAACACCCGTTTTTTTTTTGTTATCTTTCCACATTAATATCTACACATAAAAAAATGCTAATTGCACGTCTCTCTGCTACAGAAATCCTGCGTCCCAATCTTCTTACGTTCTTCTCCGTTCTATCAATCCTTTGGAAGACCAATCTCCTCACGAATAAACGTGCATTTTTCTGTCCTCCGAACCGAAGTCACAGTAATCCCTTCTTAGGGAAGAAATAGCAATAAAATGCAAAATACAGAAGAGACATCGGCCATTGATTGGTTGTTGCGTGGATTCAAGACATAAGGTTCGGACATAAAATCGAAAACCGGAGGGATTTCCCTAATTGCTTCCATTTTGCAGCGATCAAGAACTTCAGTTCGACGTCGGGGTTCGACTGTTGTCAACATATTGGGTAGTTTTAGGTCGTAAGGCAGTGCTTCTCAAACTTTCAATATTTGCGACCCAATATTCAATCATAATTTTCATCGCAGCCCCCTTCCATTCAATAAAAATGTAAAGAGTTCAATAATAATATACTTTGATGCTATAACTACAGTACGACTTGAACCTCTTAAATGCCTCTGACGTATAAAAACGTCTCACTCAGTCAAAGCGTGATTTTCCCCGGACGTATATATATGTATTTCCGAATTACGATCTTTTTTGTGCACTGCTATCGAAAAAATTATTCCGAAGGTTTTGCAATACAATAAAAGGACATTGACAGTGTTTGAGAAGGATTTACTTATTTCAGAGAATTTGCTTACTTAATCCTCTTCTCCCCCCTCCCACCAACACATCACATACGTAGAAAACGGTGGCATTTCGGAGTGAATCACTTAAATTTTAATCGGCAGTTGAAGAATTAATTATAAACCGTACAAATTATCAAGATAAGTGTTATTTTTTGTATATAGTTTTATATATAATAAGTCCATGTGTGTGGGATCATTGGTAATAACTTGTTTTGTTAAATTAATTATAAAATACTCTGCGCAGTACTGATACATTTATAAATGTATTATATGCGTAAATGTGAATTTATTTTTTATTATGTAAGGATGTATTTTGTTTGTTTATTTTCAGTAAATTTGTAATTTTTTAAAAATAATCTTTTGTTTTGAACTTTTCAATATGCCCACGCCCCCGGTGGAGTTATCATGCCCCTCAAAGGGGGTGCCCCCCACAGTTTGAGAAATGCTGTCGTAAGGGATGAGATGGTTTGTTTAGTATCTTGTAGAATAAGTCATCTCGGATCTCTTCAAATTGATATGTATTTAAGATCCCCAAAAGTAGTGCGTTGTGATTTGGTTAAAAATGGCGATAAAAGGATAGTTATCGATGTTGAGCATGATTGGATTTCAATAATTTGCTATCGGATCATTATGTCATTTCTTACATATAGATCTTGATCAGTTTGTTAAAATGCCTATTTATCTTATCAGTTTGTTAAAATGCCTATTTATCTGATCAGTTTATTAATAAAATGCTATATATTAGAATGTGTCAAAAAATTTCTTTTTGAAAACTTCAAAACCTACTGTGACGGTTGAGAAAAATTGATGGGTAGCGTGAGACTTAAGAAATTAAATTACTGATTTATTGTCAACTGCTATTAACTACAATATTTACATAAAAGATAAAAGTTATTCAATGTGTTGAGTTTTTTAATCCTGCAGAATATATTTCAATGGTGATGGAGGAGGCAAAATACACGGTCACTTTTCGAGTGTTTCAAGCGGACTACCCTCTCCACTCCCTTGAGGTTGGGGCGGTCACTTCTTACACCTCGAGGAACACTCAAAGTTCCAGCTCGAGGGTGGAATCCAGCCGTTGGTTTTCTCAAGGCCATCAGTTGTCGGCTTTATGTCATATGAAAGCAATATTTTAGAGGTGCACGTGGGGATATGAACGGCGAATTACAATCTGCATAAGGAAGCCGATCTTGCAGCTGCGAGGTGGAAAGACGGTCCACTACCTGCGCGTAAAAGATGTTCTCTGGTATAGAGATGAAAGAGAAAATAAAACAAAAATAATTTTTTTATGTAAAGTACTGCCACAAGGGAAATGAAGTTTAGGTATTCGAGTATTTTATTTTTTGGTAGTAAAAAGTCAAAGTAATTTCTGTTAATAAAAACTAAGCATTTTAGTATTTTTTTTAAACATTTATTGCGATGAGATGACACCTAAATAGTTACAAGAAAAAAAATGCCCAACAGGTACATTTTACAGCTTTATTAGTATTAAATTTGATAAAAAAAACTACTGTTAAAATTACAGCGCATGTTTAAGCGGAAGAAGGGAAAAGGTTTTGCAACGTTTGGAAAAATTAATGGTAGCGTGAGAGTTAAGAAATTAAATAATTGATTTATTTACCTCACAGCCATTAATTACAGTATTTACATTAAATAGAAGTTATTCATTCTGTGGATTTTTTCAATACTACAGAATATGGTGTTTGTGAGGGAGGAGGTAAGCACAACCGATCTTCTCGGTGCTTTCAAACGGACTCTTTCCACTCTCTTGAGGTGAGGCTGTTCGTTTTTGACACCTCGAATTACACTGTAAGTTTCCGGCTTGCAGGTGTGGAATCCAACCATTAGATTTCTCACGGCCATCGGTTTCGGCGTGGTCTCAGATGAAAAGATCCCGCAGAAAACATTTAGGTGTGCACCTGTGGATGTGAAACGTGTCATACTATCTGTATACAAAATTCCGATTTTTCAGCTGTCATAGCGGAAAACATTACAAATTGCTTCGGAATGATTGGACGGTGCGGACGGGTTATGAAAAGTGTGTTGTGTGTGCAATATGGTGTTCTTAATGTTGCATGCCCCCATTGGCCAGTAGTGTTCATGACGTCGTACACTCTCAAAAAATCCACACCAGTAAGGGATCGTCAGCTAAATCCTGCTTGGTGAGCTAAAGGCATTCGAGGATGCGAGAAGGCGAGGCCAACTTTAAAGTTATTTTTTGTTGTATTTTACTTTTCTTTCTCTGTCTGTGTAAAACCCATTATTTAGTTTTATGGCTCATTTGTAATCCTTACCAATTGGTTTTTAAAATTTGTATAATTTCATCTAGACTTCACATAAAATCAAATTTAAAAAGCCATGCTGAAGAACTTTCTTTAGAATATTAAATTTCTACTTTATTTTTTTGAAAATTGTACAAAACATTCTCTGTTTTTCTCTTAAATCTTTTCTTTAGAACATCATCAAAACTTCCTGGTATTAATAAAACTAAATTGTTGGAAGAAAATTTTAAAAATTTGATTGAATAATTTATGATTCTTATAAGCTAAGATATATTTTTTATTAATAAGTTTTCAAAAATTGCAGAGATTATTTTTATTATAATCGCACTAAATTCCTGGGATAATATACATAAAAAATGACGCAAGATTTCTTAATAGTGCCTTGAAAAACCCGCATATTTGAAGGGTAAATCTCCTTAGTATTGATTGAAATCCTTTTAATTAAGGAGACATGGTACAATTTAGAGAAAAATTTTAATTTAAGGATTTTAAAAAAAACTGGTTGTCTCCTATGTGTGTATACTATGTAAAATAGATTTTGTGCTCAAAATTTCATAAAAAGCTGGGCATTTAATTTTTTAAGGAAAGCACTTGAAATTTTTGAATTGATTTTGAAATGCTACTCCTCCTACAAAAATTTACATACACGCATAAAATTTGATTTACAAGTACCTCAAACTATGCATAACAAAAGTTGGTATGGGTTTTGCGATAGTACGATTGGTATTTGTACAATACTTCTTTTTATGAATGTGTATAGAAAATTCCTTAAAAAATGCACAAATTCTGAGTTCACCTATTTTTAAAAAAATAAGTATTGATTTGATTGAAAAATCCATTCCAACTTTTGTTACATGTACTATCAGCAAAAGGGAAAAAAATTCAAAGCATTTGGCGCAATAGAAAAATGCCTTAGCATTTTAAATGAAGACAAACTAGTTATTTTATGTTTCCGAGATAAGTAAGTTTAAAGTTTTGATTTGCCATTAGGGTGTGAATAGAAAAGAATTCAAAAGCTATCATATAATTCTGTGTTTTTTTATAGTTTAGAGCTTTCAAATTTTGCCAGGTTATAGAAAAGCATATAAAAAATAATTTAATCTAAAAAAATTAAATTTTATTTTTGACCGATTTTTGTCAATTGAATCGTACTGTGTTCCCGGTAGAAATCAACTGATTAAAACAGAATAATTAGAAGGAAATAGTTATGACAAACTAGATTCTGGAGATATTTATGCTATCAGTAATTACGTATTATACCATCGACCAATTTCGCCAAATGCTGCTACAAATAGACAATAATAGAAACCATTCCGAGCACGTTCGAACACAGACAAATTAACGATGAGGAAACATATTGACGGTATAATACCTAAGTGCCAAACAATCAATTATAGATTAAACAGTTGTATGTTTTTGCCTAAATTTTCTCTTAAAATTCTTAAACTTTATTAGAACATTACCAAATCCTACTGAAATACTTTGTATCCTGAAAATGCATCGATATTCCAGAAGATTTAGCAAGATATTAAAAAATAGGCTAGGGTACTTGGTATTTTATTATTTGTAAGGGGAACAAAATAAATTAGTGTACCACGCTTAAAATACTTTAAAAACATTCTAAATTCTTGCTTTACAAAAATAAAACATATTCATGAATAAAATTCATTTATACATTGCTCTAAAATATAATATAAGTTATATTTAAGTTAAATCTTAACACATGAAAAGCCATACAAAATACGATCCATCAAAGCAAGGAATAAAAAAAGGGGAAAAAATTCACAACGAACACACAAATTTTTTTCCAGATTCAAAAGAAAAGGGGAAAAATGCAGATAAAATTTTTTTCCAAGGAAAAAACCGACTCCAAGTAAAACACTGAAAGAAGTTTCTTAAACAAGAACGGGAAAAGGAATGTGTAAAGGGAAAAGCACATGTATACAAGAAAAAAAAGGGGAAAAAGTAAAATACGAGGTTCCCCTTCTATTTACATTTTTCAACTGCTTCAAAATCGAACTTCAACAAATCTTTTTGACAGATAACACGGGTTTAGTTCCTCGTAACAGAATTTCGTACTTAAGAAACTTAGGCGCGAATTCCCTTCCTCTGTCTATTGTCATAAAATGTTGGGGAAAAATATAACGGTATAATCGAACCCAATACATTTTTTCCCTCCAAAAAACGACGTCTCTCCACATATACACACTTACTGCTCTTGGGGATCAATACTTTGCAGAATGAATGAATAAATAAAAAAATATATATGTATAAATATCTAGCGGAAATATCGGATAGGGGGAAAGGGAAAAAAATACTTCTAGTTTGTCGTTAAAACTTACCCCCATCGCTTGGAGCAAAATGCATGAATTTGGTCGTAAAAAAGGAAATTTTGGAGAAATAAAACCAGAGGGGAAAAAAATTTAGGGAAAAAGTGACGTAGAAAGAGAGGAAATACAGTTTTAGGGGATAGTGGAAGAGGTTGGAGGGATGTTCATTTTATACGCGATAAAATTTCAACTGCTTTCTAGTATATAGAGATATCGTAAAGTTCGAGAGTGACAAGGATTTCCAATCTTCCCCCCTATCATGGTTTACTCGAAGCTTTAGGGGAGTTCACGTAATATTTCTTGTTTTTAAGGTGAGATCCCGTTGAAGTATTTTTCCTTACGTAAAGTAATGACAAATACGTGACTAAAGTAAGTTTAATAAGAAGTTTGCTTTATTTTATTGACCTACTATATCATGTTAGGTCTTATTTTGGTTGATAGTTAACGATTGGAGAGAAGGTAACTTCTAAACAATTAAACAGTAATTTGTTAATAAAAGTTTTGCTTTTAAGAATTGGGTATTTTAACATGCTTTTATAAGTTTCACTTGTATGTAACGGAATCTTAGACTTCGATTTTTACCCACTTTAAAAGATCGAACTAATTCGAAATTTTGCACACTTGTCAAGGACCGATGACAATACAATGATTTCAAAATTTTGTTCCATTGTCCTTATCAGGATCGTCAGGAATTACGATAATCAGATTTGGCGACAATTCCATATACCACTTCCAGATTTGGAAACTTATTGCATGTGCAATTTTCAAATTTGGTGAATAATTCCATATACCTTTTTCAGATTTGGCGACTAATTCCATATTTAGCGACTAAAAAAATAAGGTGTAACCTTAAAGCGAGTGTTTTTAATTTATCGCTAATTATATTCAAGTGTAAAATACACTTGTGGTCAAATAAGACAAACAAACTATAGTTTTGAAAAAACTAAAAAACACGTTTTAATACTGAATCGAACTAAAAAGTAAAAAAATAATTCTTAATATAAGAATAAAATGATGAACGAGAAAATTAATGTCATTGTGGTAAGAGCGTGGGGTGCTTTGTACTACATTTTTACACTAACTCAGCTTTTCGGAATAGAAGTTAGAAATTATAACAATTGATACATTTATGGAACACCCCACGCTTTTACCCCAATGACATTCATTTTCTCGTTAATCATTTTATTCTTTATTAAGAATTATTTTTTTTACTTTTTAGTTCGATTCAGTGTAAAAGCGTGTTTTTCAGTTTTTTTTAAAACTATAATTTATTTTACCTTAAATGATTATTATCTATAAAAAGCAGAGTTTAACCCATAATTTAAAAGTCTACAGATAAGATAGAAAGTAAAATTGACGTATTTATTCAAATCTAAGCCTCACTCCCCCCCCCCCTCCAATGTTAATACTACCTAAAATCGGGTGTGGCTTAGAATAAAAGGTGGAAATATTCGCTGGATGGAAGAAATTGAACATGATACCGATGATTGTAAAAATTACGGGTAAAAGGTTTTTATACTGGTAAAATAAATTAATCATTTACTTCTTATTATTTTTTTTAATTTCGTAAATATTGTGTATCTCGAAAAACATTTTACACTTTTTTCCCCTCAAAAACGTATTGAGAATCTTTGGTGTGGCTTAGAATCCATGGCAGCTTATATTCGAATAAATACGGTATTGCAATTTTACCAACCAAAGATGGTATGCAATAATAATACACAAGCACATATAAATGATTACAGAATTTTAGAAATTTACAAAAAAAATGTTTTGTAAACTTCAAAGATGAAAAAACATTTACACCGTAAAGTAATTAAGTAATAATTTTTCGTGAAAACATTCGAAAAATGTAATTAAGTTACAATAATTATCATAATTAATAGATTGCGCAGTATCCATTACATTAAACCTCTAGAATTACTATACCATTGGGTATAGTATCATTATTACCCTCTTCATTGCAATAATTCAGTTATTAACTAAAATACCATTATTACAAATGGTGGTTAATCTTCATCGTAAATTATTAGATATACATATATAACCGCGTTAATAACACACAGCTGGTTAAATAAACTAAAATTAATAAAGGCTTATTACTCGAGAATTAATATTATAATCATTAGCACACAATTAATACAAAGTTATAACAACGTCGCGCTTAAATATGCCTTGAGACTAACATATCCACTATCATCCTAAATCATTAAGCCATCAAGGGCATTGTGTATAATCCTGTTAAAAATTAAAATGTATTAATTAAATTGTTACGAATATAATAAGGTAACCGACTACTTGCGACAACTTTTTTAAAAAAATGAAGATATGGGGATTTTTTTTGTTGTTGTTGCTTTTAGATTTTCTTAGCACATTTTATGAAAAATATGCTAAATTTAAGAAGAGAAAAAGAAATTATTACTAAAATGGGTAAAAATTGACAAAAAATAACATAAACGCGGTCCATTCTGGACCAAAAGTTAAAAAATTTTCAGTTTTTCAATTCTGATGTGTTGCTATATATATATATATATATGCTATTCATTTTTAAAATGACCTTCAGGATAAGAGATATTTTCATTTTTACAAAAACTAAAGCACCTTATCTTAGTTATTATATGAAATTGCTTAAAAAAAACAGTGATTATATTGACATAAGGGACTGTAAATTTTATAATCAAATAGTGATTGATAAATCTGAAAGTTAAAACACTTCTAATATTATAGAGAACATACACAAAAAATTCCAGTTAATTATTTTCAAAACTTTTTGAGCAATTGCTGTTTCTGTGTGAGCATTTTCAAAAAAACACATTTCGAGTCAAACGCATTTTAAAGTATGACATCTTGCTTAAAGTTATGACATATGCTAACAGTACTAAAAACACTTATAGTTTTTGTTCTAGTGAACGGAAAGTAATAGATTTAATATTTTTATAAAGTTTTTCAGAGGGCCTATAAAATAAAATCATTAAACAAAACTGTCAATTTTCTGCAAAATTCACAATTTTAGGGTCGTCGGATACCTTAACCTTGTTATATTCATTATAGCAGCATATTTTCAGAAATGGAATATGAATTATGTGACAGCTAAATAATTTTTTAATTAAATGTTTTATTTAAATAATTGTACTGGAACAATATTATTTTTAATTATCACAGCAAAATAAACTTATTGATTGATTGTTCGTTCACGAGATTCAAAGCTAAACAAGCGCTATTTAAATCTCGGTGAGGATGACATTTGAATTGGCACCCCCTCTCTTAACAGCCACACCGCACCTAAGGGAGCTCTTTGAACATCGATAGATTAGACGTGCATCCTCTACACCATGGGTCTTCAGTGGCACTGAGGTTCGAACTTACGACTCACCACCCAGGAGTTCATGACAATAACCACTATTCTACAGCAGCCTCCTTATAATTTTGAACCTCGGTGAAATGATGAGGATGACTCTTGAACTTAATCCACTTTCTAAACTTCCACACAACTCCAATATGAGGACATGGAGCCTCGGTAGATCTCTCTCTGACGTGCATAAGCTGCTCTACAGTGGTACAAGGGTCAACAGTAGCAATAAAATTTGAACTCACGACTCGACAAAACTTCGGGGCCATGACCACTCGGCGGGTGATTAAGTAATACCGCCTCAAAAAATAGAGTACGGATTGGTTCAATTTAATAAAATTATTTAAATGAAAGAATAAAATTTGAGTACACAACAGCCACATAATTGCTGACTAATAAAATAATGATTATACTTCATAATGATAACACAAAAATACAATTATAATCAACAATTTTCTTAAAAATAATAAAAAAACATTTAATGCATAATTTCCCAACCTTTTCTGAACTGGCGCCCCCTTTTCTAGAGAATATTTCGATACCATCCCTTTTTCTAGTAAATATTTCAATACCGCCCCTTCCACTCTAGAGAAATAAGAGTGTACATAATACATGGGGAAAACAAGAGTTAAATTTTAAAAATATTCTATTACTATAATGGAATATATTTTTTAATTTCATTTTTTTCTAAAGCCCCAATTTTTTTACTTGGGAATCTGAAATAGCTATTGCCACAAATATGTTTAAATATGTCATATTATATATTTTAGTCATAGCTAGGATATATTGTTGCAATTGAAACACGCTGCTGAATTTTTAGCGCGTTTTTCACGTAGTGGAACAAAAGCGCTATTAGGACGCAAATTTCGTCTTCGTTCCATATTTTGTCGTACCTTTTTCTCAGCCAATAAGCAACCAATTGACCTCGGGTTTTCGGCATTGGGTCGCATTTGTGCCCTAGATGAGCCGAATCATATTTAAATTTTCCCATAGTTTTCCCGAATTTTCCTACAAATTTTCCTGAATATCTTGTTTTGCTTTTTTATAGTGCTGATACAGATTTGTGTCATTATTTCTTTTCAGCTCAATAGTAGTACATTTAGAGGAGTGATAAAGTACACTACTTTCTGTTAGTAAAAAGTTCCTTAGTTGCATTATTGTAAAATACAACATGTGAAAAACGCGCTAAAATTACTTGGCCATGCCAATGATTGATATCTTGTTTCTTCATTTAAGAGTGGAATAAAAGTTGTAGCCTACCTGTTAAAATGACAGGCAAAGGTTTTGATGATACGAAGTAATTCATTATAAACTATTGCTTTCAAACTAAATATAAATTGACAGTTTCAGCCTTTAAAAAACCACGCGTAAATTCCTGGTTAACATATTCAATATTGTTTCTTAGATAATATACGTAATGAAATGCAGAGGATTTAACATTTTTCCTACCGCTCACAAAGACAACGCGTGTACTACATAAATTAAAATGCACTATATCATTATTTGATATTGGTCTGAAAATGTAATGTTTACGTTTTTGATTCACTTCCTGAACTACCGAAATATGTGAATTTTCATACATGTGATATAGAAAATATTTAAATACATACAATCAACATAAGGTAAACAGTGCGTTAAAGTTTACTTTTTTTAGTACATAATCAGCATGTTTTTTAGACTATATTTGGTTAATCTGCCCAAGCCCTTCCGTGCCATCTCAATGCCCCCTAATTTTTCTCTGGGTCTTTTATTGCTCCCCTGAAACCCTCGAACGCCCACACAGGGGCGTTATCGCCCACGTTGAGAACCTAGGATTTAATGCTACAACCCCTGATTTTTAATGTAGTAAAAAATATAATTATATATATTCAGTTACATTAAACGAAACTATGCGTGGAAGCTTAATATTAAGAACAATTAAGCATTCGTGCTAACAGGCCGTTAATATATGTATTTAAATATTTCTATAAAAAGGTAAACAGAAACTACGAATATTTTCCCCTTCAAATTGACTGTATTTTGGCAATTTAACCTTTGAAGACAGGGCAATTTCCCAAGTGTGAGAACCATTTCACTGATGACATCATCTAGTGTGTTGGCTCCTACTACCAAACTAAGTCGTTTGAATTTATTCATTTCAAGCTCTGGTCCATTTCCAAATATTGCCTTAATTTAATTTTGACGAAAGTACCACAGTTTTATTGATGCTCAAGAGATCTTTCACATGCCATATAATCGTATGAAATATGTGGCTGCGACTTTTGCATCCAGAAAATCTATCCACTCCAGACGGGATCGAACCCACATTTTTTGGCTACAAAGCAGGCACGATACCATTAAGTCACCGAACCGAAGCGAATATAATCAATATAATGCTTTAATTTTTTAAAATTAAAATTCCATAGTTTTAGTATAGAAAACTATCATTGTCCCATAACTTTTATTCGAAATAAATATAAACATTTAAATATCTTATATCATCAACTCGTGAATTTTAACCGAGTTCAGTATCTTCCAAATCCCAGTTCGCTAGGCAGACATTTTAAACGCCGCCACGATTGTAGATTCTATACCACCGTGTTGATATTTAACGAAACCGCCAGTAATGCAAATAAAATCTTATTGATTCAACCCCGCGGCTGAGAACGGTGTTTTAGATTCGCTAAAATGTTTATCAAAGATTTTTGTCAAGATAAAGTTTGGGGTTGATGCAAGAGTTTAATTTTAAAGCCTTTTCTCTCCCCTTACTACTTTCTCTCTCTCTCTAGTGAAAAACTATTTTTTCCCTTTTCTTTTTCCCTTTCTCTTTTAAAAACTTCTACCTTGGTAATCATTACGTAGCTTACGGGGGAAAATTTTATGCCGAGTTTGGGGATTTATTTAACTTTGCTTAGCAGATTTTAATTTATTTCTAATTTTTATTTCTGTTTTTCATTTTTTTAGAATGTTTATATGTAAATGATTCGAATACTTGGACTGGAATTAAATAGATAAATCACTAATTAATAAAAATTTCGTTACGCTTGCAAATGCTCTTTTTAAAAAAATTTCTTGGTACGAAATTGAATATTTTTAAAAAGAAATCTTATAGAATTAAATAACTTCTAACCATCATTTAAATTTTTCGAAAAAAGAAAAAAAAATGTTTAAAAATATTTAAATTTATTAACTTTTATTTATATGTCCTTTAACATTTTCCTTCTTTATCAAATATATATATTTATTTTTTATAGCAAAATAATTATATTTTCTTTAACCCTCCGTTAGACACGCGAATCTCTCAGATGCATAATAAAAAATTGTTTTTATGCTGCATCCACCCCCCACGGTGGATTCAAGCCCTTCCTCCTATATAGCATCTTCTTCTATCTGCCGTTCGTCACTCGCCCTAGGATTCAGTGTCAAGGACGAGAGTGATATCTTCACATATTTCGGGCTTCAGGGGCCGTTGAATCTGATAGATACAGCGCGCCCAACAATGTCAGTTTTTATAACTTTGTAATATTTTGTTTTTATTTGGATTTTTAAAAATTTTTTTTGCTTTTAAAATAGTGTAGTTTTCAGTTTTATACGAAAATAATTCGAATCGAGTATTTTGTAACTTCTGTTTGATAGGTTTTTTTCGTTGTTGTTGCTGGGAGTTGAGACACATCTGAAGGATGCTGCATGCCTAGCCAGTGACTGCATTTTATTTAACCCTCAATGTAGATGGAACAAACTCGCAAAATATCTATATGGGAATCAAAATCACTCAGATCCTCGCACACATATCTAGGAAAACTTGGTCACTAACTTTTGAAAGAGCACCTGCGAAGACGGTCATAGTATAACATTCACATGCCTCATTCATTTTGACTCAAGATTGAAGAAAAATCTGATCCCCATTCAAGATGAAAAACCAAGAGAAACATTACCAGAAACTTGGAAAAGAAGCTGCAGTTCCCTCTTGTCAGGACATCAAGAAAAGATAATTAAAATTTTGTAATGCATTATACAAAAAATCCTTGAACCTTGTTAGGTGGTTTGTGAAGACTGCAACAAGGCATCTTAAAATGTAAACAGTCATGACACGGTGAAAACTAACCATTATCCTTTTGATGTTTTTTCGTATAAATAATCTCAATTCCAGATTCTATTTTAAATATTATTTTATGTCAAATATATTTTAATATCAAATATCACCAATAAAATGAATAAATCCTCTTCAAACTTAAGTTAGAGGGGATGCATCTGAGAGATGCCACGCGCCTATGGATGGAACTTTTTGAAGCGTGCGTAACGGAGGCTTAAATGGATTTTAAATATGAATGTAATTGAAATTAGAAATACAAAATATGTTTAAAAATGTTATTTTTGTAAACGAAGGACAAATTATACAGAAGGAAAAGAGATATTTTTTTTAAAGTTTTAAAATTTATATATGTAAGTAGGATACTCTCTTTTGGACATGTTCGTACTAATACAAATAATTTTATACAAAAATTCTGTCTGTAGTTTGAAATATAATCAAAATATATTTTAAATTGCTGTTTTATTTATTTATGTTTTAAATTTAGTGCGTAGGGGAAAAAAATATTTGTTTGTTTTATGCAGGGTGTCACGAAACTGAACAATTATGCTTAGAAAGAAAGAGTTCCAGGAAAAATTTTTAAAAAAATCCATATCACTTGTGCCGAAATATTGGCCATGCGAGGGCGCTGCTGTGCCCACTGCAGTATCAAAAATGTAAATATCGTCAGAGTGTAACTTGATTTGTAGAATGTAGGCAGCATTACGGCAAGTTCAGTCTAATTAAACATTACTATATTCAAATTTGTGTCTTTGTTGAGTAATATGGACTGATCAATTTCTATGGATACTGCACACTCGTTCGTTTCATTCGCTAAGAACATTTCGCTTCGGTTCTTAAATTCATCATATCACTTTGTTAAGTGAGGACTAGCATGTCTTTGAAAATGTGGAAAATTGACACGTGTATCACATCATTAGATTCTGTGACCACAAATTTTGCAATTTTACAGTGATTTTTTCATGAACATCTTCTCATATAGCCACACTATTAATAACTATCAGAAATTGGGCAAACACTTTTGTTGGTTTTGTTAAAATCTATGTAATTTGTTTGAATCAGGGGTTTTAAAACTAATGTCGCCTAACTTTGACTCTCCAAAAAAAGAAAAACATTGCGCAATACCCCAGGAAAGTTCTTCAGAAGATGGCCCATTTAGTTCCAAAGTGGTAAGACTCTTCTTTTATATACACAACAAACACAGTGATTTTTTTATTCGCAAAACATCTTCTTTTTAAAACTCTCCGTTGACACCGTCCATCATATCATTAGGTATTGTGACCACAATTTCCCTAATTTTACGCTGAATTTTCCCTTACATAGCCGTGTAATCGATGTTGTTGTTGTTCTCGTGTCCCTATCGAAGGGATGAATGAAATTTGCCAGAGCCTGAGACAGGTTGGACTTCTACAACATAGATGGCGTCACCACCTCTCTCCACTTCCGCAATTCAGGGATGGAACTGGAAGGGAGGGAAATATTCTCCAACCCCCTACACCCATGGTTTCTGCTGCGACCACCCACAAGACTTTAGGACCCACTAATTTAACGAACACGTATTCCGTGTGTACTCGGAGGGTATTTGGTGGCATCAGGCACCGAACCCAGGCCTTCCGGTTTGGAGTCCGACGCTCTAACCACTAGGCTACCCATGGCACCCCCCGTGTAATCGATCACAGTCACAAATAAAGCAAAACCCTTTGCTGGTTTAGTCGGTTTGAGAAAATTGTGACACACACATTTAACTTAGATTCGCCAAAAACTAAATATTTTTATATACAGGGGTGGGGCGCGGAAACTTCCTTTTTTGAACATGCTCATGAACTTTTCCGAACTGGCTCTAGATGTTCGTAAGGAAGGGTGGGGAGGGGTTCAGTGGAAGGGGTGGAGTGGGATATTTGTGTTTCTGCCCGTCTTAGTCCCAAACAAGTTGTGATCGAGGCAGAAGGGCGCTTTTCCCGTGGAAGCGTATTTCTCGAATGGTCGGTCGGTGGTTGCAGTGCAACGTACATTTCTTCATCACTTTGATATATACCTCCATGAAGTCGTGTTCCTCCTGATCGGAAATGTGTTTCAATGTGGATGGATGCCTTCCAAGCAACGGGGAATATCTCCAAAGAAAGGAAAAGACCCACTTAAGATCGCTAGAACACCTGAAAATGTGGATCGAGTTCATGTGTCAATTCAGGTAATGTGAGAATGATCCAACAATTCTACTTGCCCGCTCTCCAAGAAAGGGATCTTGATAGTGTAGTTATAACAAGATAGAGCCACGGCCCACACCTCCAGGGTTTCCACGGGTGTTTTTAAGAGCAGCCTTTCCCCAGTTTGTAATCTCCCTGAGAGGGGACATATACTGACCTGCGTGCTTAACTGATTTATTCCCCCCTCCCCTGTTTACTTCCTGAGGGCTTATTTCAAGTCCCTGGCTTATAAAGATCGCTTCATGACCCTGGAAGACCTACGGAACAACATCCGAGCCGAAATTGACAATATCCCTGTCGATATGCTTGCAAAGGTGGCTCCAAGTTTTCGAAATCGACTGCATCAATGTATTGATAATGGAGGGCAACATTTAACAGACATTGTGTTTAAAATTCTGCACATTCAAAAATCCGATGCTGTGCTGTAAGCGGAAAATAACAAAAAAAGTCAAATGAAACATATAGTGTGTTTTATTGCATTTTCAAAACAGGAAGTTCTCACGCCCCACCACCCTAGGAAAGTTATTTCAAAAGATGAAATTAATATGAATGATATAAGTTATTGATTAGTCTTAAAATTATCTGTCCATTTAATCGTTTTTAATCTTCTATTAAAACTTTTTCCATAATGGGCTGCATATTAGGAAGTAAGCTTTTGCAAACACGGCCCCAAATGTGACAGCCAGTTCATGGTGACGTCATCTAGTGGAGGCTCTCGTTACCAAATTTGGATGTTTGAATTAATTTAATTGAATTAAATGAATTTTGAATAATTAGCTCTTGTCGGATGCTAAATATTGCTGTAATTTAATTTTCCGGAGAGAACCAGAGCCAAATTGATAATTTTTTATACCACATGATCATATGGCACACGTGCCTACGATTTTCGAATCGAGAAAATCTATCTCCAGCCGGGATCGAACCCACAACCTTGCACCTACGAAGAGGGCACGCAACCTCCAAGCCACCGAGCCGGAACCAATGGAACCAATTTTTTATATAAAATATGAATTTAATGTCTCCTAAAGCGGAATTTATTCATAAATTTAATAATGATATGATTTGGAAACGTTTATCAGGTGATGCACATATCTACACTGCTGCGTAATATCTCATTTATTTCACAAATATATTTTATGAAGATAAGATTAGATTGTTACCAAACACGATAGATCGAATTAGGTATCTATTAAAATAATTAGTTATTTCGCATTAATTAGTTAATTAAGAATACAGTAGAGCGTTTATTATCCGGAGAGTCAAATATCCGGACCAAAGTCCGGATACGTTTTCGAACAGTGCAATGATCAACAGTTGTTTCGCGTGAGGCCTAAAGTGACGGGAAAACCCAAGGTGAGGGATATTTGGGGAATTTCAGCTGTGTAATTTGGTTAACATCTGCGCGGAATATTATGTTAGTTTGTTTTCAAGTGAAGGAGTGTATACGTGCTCTTTTGTTGAGTTTTTTTGGTATAGAAACCTGGATGGCATACGATGCAGAAGACTGTGGATTTGAAATGCTAAATGATGACGAGATTGTGACTTCCGTGCAAGAAGAATCCGACCCTATCGACGATGAAACGGATGAAGATGGGGACAACAACAGCGAAAGTAGCAAGGGTCCATCAAATGTTGACGCGTTTCTGCGTTAGAGACAGCTATGGAGTGGTACGAACAACCATCAGAGTGCTGTCCTACTCAACTACTGCTGCTCAAGAGAATCAGAGACCTTGCAGCGAAAAAAACGAAGGTGTACAATGGTACAGCGAAACATAAGTCATTATTTTCCAAAATCATGGTAAAATTGCGACATTTTGCACCTATTTTGCTTTTTCTTCAAGCACGTTTCCCGTATGGGATGATTTTCAATATTCGTATAGTGTCCGGTTTTATGACTGCATGGATTGCATTTGGTTTTCGGTTATCCGAACAATCGCGTATCCGAACAATATCCAGTCCCAATTGATTCGGATAAACGACCTTCTACTGTAGGTTTGATCAAAATAGATAATGGTATTTAAAATGAAATAATGTTAATTATAAAATATTAACGTTACACACTTTATGGGAAACAATAAATTAAATATAGAATTGTGTATCCAGTAACCATCTAAGAAAATAGCATTATTACAAATCAATAAAATTCTACTGAGCCCAAATTTTAAACAATATCAAATAATATAATTTCTTTTTTTTTAAATAAAAAAATTGTTGTTTTTTAAAATAAACTCAAATAACATACAAACACATCTACAAATTTTCTCTCTATCTTAAGATTTGAAATTTACGAATTCCAAAATTCGAAAACATTTCTTTTGAAAATATTCGATTAGAAAGAAAACCATAAATAATCGTCATGTTCATATCAAACCAATATACGAAAGTGTTCAAAAATACTCTTTTTCTGTAATATTTCTTCTTTAAGATACCTTTAGAACACATTTATCAAAGTGTTTAAGAATACAGTTCAATTTTTCAAAAGAGTTGTTTCAATTTTTTTCACAGTAGAGTTAGATTCTGGAGGTATTCTACAATAAGCATTCGCAATATTTATGTATGTTTCTAGTAGTATTCTCTGGAAATGCCATAAACCATTTGTTTAGTTAACATATAAGTAATAATTCACGTTAATTTTCTCTTGAGGAATTTTAATCCATAATGGTTTTAAGCTATCCAAGACTTCACGGGATAATTAGTTTCTAGTTTACCTGTGTAACAGGATATAACCATAACCTTATCTTCTCAAAACAAAAAATTCTGTTTTTTTAAGTTCACCTGGCATCACTCGCGCGAAGAAAACGACATAAAGTTCTCGCGTGCGTGAGTGAGTGAGAGAATATTAACGTCGCACTGATTAGCAACACGAGGGCTTTTGGTATAAAGTTCTCGCGCATGGTATCTCATATCCAAGGGTGTTTACATTCTTTTTTTACAGTAAAATTTGTTTACAAAGGTTAAAAAGGAAGAAAAGAAGGATATACAATATGTTTATTACATTTTTCACACGTAAATTTAGTTTTTCTGTTCTTTTTATAAGGTCATTCAGTACATTGCTTATAAACTCCTTTAATCTCGTCGTGAGTGAGTGCGATATTTTCACTGGATCTTAATTTTTTTTAATCTGTATCTTTTTAAAACTAAACATATAAGAGTAAACTTCTCAATTCTTTAAATTCAAAAATTTTGGAATTTCTTTTATTGTGCCAGCAATATATTTTTTAACACAAAAGTTGATCTGAAAGTGGATAAGATGTGTACCAGTTATCTCCTTTAAAATTTCGTTCATCCTCAATGTTGTTGTGTTGTTGTTGCTTATGCCACCTGTCCGACCTAGTCAGATCGAGGCCCACGAAATTCATCATGGCAACTGGTTAGAGATACGCCTGTTGTTTAGCCAAAGCTTTGAGCCCATGAAGGCGAGAGTACGATTTTACTCCGAGAGCACGTACTTCGTGTGTACTCGGATAGTATTTGGTGGCATCGGGCATCGAACCCAGGCCTTCCGGTCTGGCGTCCGATGCTCTAACCACTAGGCTACCCACGGCCGCCTACATTTTTGTGTCTGCATATAAAACCTTTATTTTCAACAGTGTCTCCCTCTTCCAAACCTGGATCGATTTCAGTGAAGGAATCACTTGGTGTTATACTCTTAATCATTTGATTCATCTTTATCATAAGCAAGTAGAGAATTTCTTCATTCGCAAATACTGTTATACTATATCTATTAAATAATGTGTCTATTAAATGACTTAAATATCACATTTCTTCATCATATCTATAATAATACGCCGTAGCATAAAGATGATTTAAAACGTGCTCGTGTATTCAAAACTGTAACAATGTGTGTGATTCACGCGTAGGGTATGACATACCCGAAGAGGCGGTATCCAAAGATATATATTCAGAATTCGCCTACAAGGCTGAGGTCCCTCAAAGGATACGACCTTAAGGTATCCGACTGGTTGCGACAACTTTTTTTTTAAAAAAGGAGATATGGGGATTTTTTTGATATTTTTAGATTTGTTTAGTGCATTTTAAGAAAAATGTGCTAAAATTAAGAAGAGAAAAAGAAATTATTATCACTAAAATGGGGGAAAATAGGTAAAAATGGACAAAAAATAGCATAAACGCGGCCCATTCTGCACCAAAGATTTATAAACACATTTTCAATTTTTTCAATCTAATGCGTTGCTATATTATTCACTTTTGAAATGAAATTCAGGATAAAAGATATTTTCTTTTCATAAAAACTAGAGCACTTTATCTCGGTTACTATATGAAAATGCTTAAAAAGACAGCGATTATATTCACATAAGGGACTGTAAATTTTGTAATAAAACAGTGATTGAAAAATCTGAAGGTTAAAACAATTCTACTACAATACAGAACTTACAGAAAAAATTTCACATAGTTAATTATGTTCAAAACTTTTTGAGCAATCGCTGACCTCGTTTGGTTATTTTTAAAAAATCACATTTCGAGTCAAACGCGTTTTAAAGTATGACATCTTGCTTAAAGTAACGGCATATACCTTTACTAAAACACCTGTAATTTTTGTTCTAGTAAACGGGAAATGATAAACTTGGTATTTTTATAAAGCTAATAAGATGGCCCATAAAATAAAATCGTAAAAATATTTGTTAATTTTTGGGAAAATGCACAGTTTTAGGATAGTCGGATACTTTAAAGTCAGCTATATCCATTTTCCAAAAAAGGCTTAGAAGGAGCGTTGAAAAAAGTCAGACGGTGGGTATGACATACCCTGCGCGATAAGTGCCGGGTTAAGCACGATTCAATTTAGAATCACTCGAGTATTTGGACCAATCAGTTTTATTTTTATCGTGCCGTGAGTTCGAGTTTTGATGTCACAATAAAGATCTCGTACACCTTAAAATTGTCGATTCTCAAATTCCTCAAGCTGGAGTGGAAGTTTAAAGAATAGTATTGTCATCCTTGTTATTTAAATAAAGATCAAAATTACGAGGCCTGCCTAAAGTAGGTATTTCTTAACATATATACTGTTTTCTCAAATATTATGCAAGCAACTCTAAATCCCTTTTCTACTCTGAAACCTACTGAATATTTATAAGAAATTTTGGCAACAGATTTCATCAAAATATTTAGGTAATGATGATATTTCGTTTATTTTGTGACTACTTACAATGATAAAATTATTTTAAATATATTGAATGTTAATACAAATTTTTAATTTTATGTTTACATAAAAATGTTTATTTCTTTCATTTATAAGCAAAGAATGTACAAGATTATTAAAATAAAAGGGCAACTTAAAAAAACAAAGTCATATTAAAGGAAAAAATATTTTTAAAAAAAATTGTAACCAAATCAAAAGATAATGATAACAACAATAAGTTGTAAACATAATAAAAGAAAAAGATAGTATTAAAAAGTGTAACCAAATCAAAAGATAAAGATAACAATAAATTGTAAGTATAATAAAAGAAAAAGATAGCATTAAAAAACTGTAAACATACCAAAAGGTAAAACATCAAAAAATTTTAACCATATCAAAAATTTATACCGAATGTCTTAAGTCTTAATGTACTTTAAAAAAGGAGTCCACATTGAAATGTTTATTTTTTTCCCAATAATAAGCAAAATATATACAAGAATATTAAAATAAAAAGGGAACGACAAGCAACTATAACCTTATGAAATTAAAAAGATAACATAAAAAAATCTGTAACCACAGTAAAAGAAAAAGATAACATCAACAAAAATTATAACCATATCAAAAAATAACTTCAAAAAATTAACCATTTTAAAAGATAAAGAAAACATAAAAAATGCTAACTATATAAAAATATAAAATTAAAAAAATCTTAAACAGCATCTAAACAAAATTAAATGTCTTACGCCTTAATGCTGTTTAAAAAAAAGTGGTATCTACATATTAATGTATTTGTCTAGAAAATATTTTACAATATAAGCTCAAGCTCAACAAATTTGATGAATGAAAACCCTGCCACATAAGTGTCTAACGACCTCTATTGGTCAATTATTTAAATAACCACCATCAAGTATCAAATGGACAGAGAAGACCTCTCAACACTTTCCACTCGAACTGCTTCTTCCATTGAGAGGTCATCTCCCCATAATTCTTCGTCGGCCCTCCCCCATCTAGCAAAGTGGAAAAACATCTCTTGATAGATGGACAGTATGGACATATGGATGGTCAGACCGAAAGGGAGGTCAAGCGATCTCCAGCTATGATCATTATACGAAGCGACGGAGGATGTAAGGTTATTGTTCAGAAGCTTTATTCAGCCGTTATAAATAATTGGGCCGAGTGACTTTCGATAGCGGAGACGCGAGCGATGATTGGTTGTACGACGGAAGTTACTTCAAAAGAACGTAGACTCAGGCCACGGAAGTAATTCTTTCGCGATGGGAAGCTTCTTTTTCGAGGATGGGATGCAATTCAGGGTTATAAATCTCTAATATCGAAGAAGCCAGCGGTTTGAAGCTATGCCAGTAGAAAATGGTAATATTTTCTTCAGTATGTGGTTTAACTAAATGTAATATTTGCCTACTGTTAAAAAATAGCCATTTTAATACAGTTATAAATTTTTGTATAATAAGAAGCGAAAGATTAGTTCAGTAGTCACCAGAAATCATTTTCAATTTCTGCTATTAGCTCCCTATATATATATTTATATATCTTGTTCAAATTTTCAATCGATAATAAAGTACTTTCTGTTCATCCAATCAAGTTCAAATAATTTTTTTAAACTTGTAGTGAATGACACTTGATGTTAATACAGTTTTTTCAAATATTAATTCATTAATTACCGGTTAATTGATTAAATTAATTATCGGTTTTTGACGCCAACTTAGATTTGTCTCCACTGTTGTAACAATGTAACTGTTAACATAATGGTAAAAGTGGGCGTCGAAAACCGTTTTTTCAGCCAAACTAGCCAAACCGGGTGTGCATTGTTACAACAATGCAGACAAATCATGCTTTTTTTCAATTCCTACTATTAGTTCACTCTCACCCTATATATATATCTATATAGGGTGAGAGTGAACTATATATATATATATATGCTTTAGTTACTATCAATTGAAATATTAACCAGTGTTTTTTATTAAAATTTCTCTTCTAGTACATTAAAACTTAAATAAGGTTCACTTCTAAATAATATATTTGAAAAGATATATTAACTACATATATACAAAATATTATAATTATACGAGAATTTTCAATAAAAGATTAATGTTTTTTTAACATACGTCATTCTTTAATTTTTTTGCCAAAAAAATTGCATTAAAATATTGTACTAACATTCTTGGAACCTAGTAAAATTCTTGATTTTAATAATATTCTTGATCAGTTGTCGGCAACCTTTTAGAAGTGGAGTACCAAACCAATCTACCAATATGATTCAGCGTGCCACACAGAAGGACATATTTGAAACAATTCGACTCCCACGATAATGCACGCATATTAATAGAGAAAGGGTCAATTTGTGTACAGCTTTATTATATATTAATTTTGCAACATTGAAAACTACTTTTTAACAAAAAATAAAATGCACATAAAATGCTATTCCTTTAACATAAATAAAAATAATTTTAAAATTGTACATACATTATGGATCTTTTAAACTTATTTATTAAAATAAGAAATTGACAACATAAAACATAAGTTGAATTGCGGAATCAAGAGGTTTAAGTATTTTTACCCATTAGCGGTTTCCGTGTAAGTTTAAAAGTTTGTTCCTCTCATTTTCTTTCTGCAAGAAATTTCGACTGAACCTTTACTCATCCCTGAATAATTTGTCCTAAATTTGTTGTTTAAGAAGAGAGGCTGGCCTTTAAAAAGCTTCTTGAGAAAGTCAAGGTCTACCCTGGGCTATCGAACTACTGAGATAGGAAGGAAAATTTTTGTTCATTTGATTGCATTAACGTGATTCTTTATATATTAAAAGAAACTCTATGGCAATTTCTTAATTGAAATAGTATTGTAAGTCATTTAACTGATTGATGATTTATTCTTTCAACTAATGTGTTGATTGTTCGATTGTATTAACTTGATTATTTAGATATAAAAAATAAATAAACAACAATCTAATGTAAGCACACAGAAACGTTGTTGTTATTCCACTTAAGAACTTATTTTCCCTTCAACGAGTGCCTAGTAGGTAATGTCAAACAACAAGAGTGTAAGTAGGTTAATGGGCAAACAAACGAGTGTATAGTAGGTAATGTGCTAACAAACAAGTGCCTAATAAGTAATGTGCAAACAAAACGAATGTCTAGAAGTATTGCACCGGTGTCTAGTAGGTAATGTGCAGATGACTCACGGGTTTTATCTAGGTAATTTCATAAATGAAACTATTTTCCGTATTTTAACGGATAACCCTAGTTAATATGCAGGTTACGTAGCTAATCTCTAGATTAACTTATTTCTGCACTTTGGCAGTATCATCTACATAACCAATTATTCATTCACGAAAAAGAACCCATTCAAAATTACCAAGCTACTTTACTCCACCCCCACACAAACAGTGGCGATTTGTTACTTCCCCGCTGTATTACAAGTCCTCCACCACTGTAGGGATCCAACAATCGAATAGTTAAGCTACCAGTGGTAACAGAATCGCAGTGGAACATACCATTAACGCTCACGAAGAGAGATTTCTAATCAGTAGTCCTGTTCAACGCGCGGAGACTGAAATTAATGGAGAGAGCCTTCGTACAGTCACCAGCGACAGGTAATTAGCACTACCTGTCACCGCCTGTCTCGTCATGAGATTCCGGAACATTCTGTAGAACTTCTAAGACCTCGGCCCACCAATAACGCTGTATTAAGCCCCCTTCCAGTTACACGCAGACGACTTGTCAATAGGAACTGATACTTCGGTAAGAAACGATAAAATTACAGGAGTCTGTATAATGGCCGATGCAGTTCCTGATCTCAGACCAAATGTTACTGTGGTTAAAATTAATGCAGAATATTTATAACGAGTTTTGGTTGAGTAATGAATTGAATGGTAAGTTGTACCGGAATTACGTTTATATGGAACTTTATTGATTTGTAGTCTGGGAGGAATTTCAAATTTTGGTGGAGTTAATACATTGATTTAAATTAAAATGGTTTCTCACTACGTTTGGAAGTGTAACTTGGCAAAAGCATATGAAATGTATTTTTTTATGTTTCGTGTCTCTTGAATTAGAATATACACATAAAAATGTCTTAAGGTATCCGACAACTTGTGACAACTTTAAAAAAAAATGGTGAAATTTTTTGTGGGGTTTTTAGATTTGTTTAGTACGTTTCAGAAAATATATGCTAAAATTAAGAAGAGAAAAAGAAATTATTATTACTAAAATGGGTAAAAATGTACAAAAAATAACATAATCGGGGCCATTCTGTAAAAAAAGTTTCTCAAAGATCATTCAATTTTGAAATGATCTTTAGGTAACAGATATTTTAATTTTTACAAAATCTAGAGCACTTAATCTTAGTTATATGAAATTGCTTAAAAAAACAGCGATTATATTCACATAAAGGACTGTAAATTTTGTAATAAAACAGTGATTGAAAAATCTGAAGGTTAAAACACTTTTACTATTATACAGAACATACACAAGAAATTTCAGTTAATTATTTTCAAAACTTTTTTCGCAATCGGCGCTGTCCCTGTTTGAGCCTTAAAAAAACACATTTCGATTAAAACGCGTTTTAAAATATGACATCTTGCTTAAAGTCATGGCATCTGCTTTTACTAAAACACTTGTAGATTTTGTTCAGGTGAACGGAAAATCATAAACTTGGTATTTTTATAAAGCTAATAAGATGGCCTATATAAAATAAAATCATAAAAAAATTTGTCAATTTTTCGCAAAATTCACAATTTTAGGGTAGTCGGATACCTTAAGAATATTATTACTAGAAAAAGTGATTTAAACGCAATTTTCTTTGGCGAAAAAAGGAAGGAAATATATATATATATATATATATCGTATTTCAAAACATACTCCTTTTATGGACAATGCTCCTATATTAATAATATTTTGCCTATATATAGCTCAGTCTTCTGTAAAAAAGTCTAAACTAAAAGTTTTGAAATATATAAGCTACAAGTGGATTTATTCATATTTTATGATATCAGATTAGATAAAATTTTATAAATAGCACTAATTACTGTTTCAGTTGATAAGAATCCTGATAATAATGTGAATATTTCGAAAGTACTATTTCAGGCTCTATTGAGAAGTCTTAGCTTCATAGAAAGAGTAGGGTTTTGTGTAAATATGTCATTCTCTTTCTTCATTTTTAGCCAAAAAAAATTGAAATTTAAATAATTTTTGATGTAATAATATTTTTAAAACCATTTATATGTATATTCTATTCATTTATACACTTTTGCCAAATAACGGTTCCGAATGTAGGGAAAAACAATTTCAGGATTTTTTTTCCTTCTTACAAATTTGTACTGTTTAATGTTTTTTTTAAAATTCCTTTATATTTATTTGACACAAAATGTTGCTTTTAAATACTTTATTCTATGGAAAATTCTTTTTGGGATCCGCAATTCGCTTTTAGAAGATAAATAATTTGTTAAATTATTTATTATTTTTAAAGAAAAATCCCACGTTGTGATTGATTAATTGTTTTCATAATTTATCAAGAAATTTCCCAGCTGAAAAATATTAGGAAAACTTCTTCAGAAGCCAATTTTTATAACAAATTATTTTTTTCTTCTAAATTAATAACGATTCTATAAAGTCACGTGTCATGCTCTATATTTAATATTCAAATATTACTGGACTTTTTAAAGAAGCAATATTTTAAATTCACAAGGATTAATTTTTTAAACATACGTTGAAAAATGACAAAACTCTTTAATATATTTAAAAAGTACTAATATCACTAAAAATTTATATGATAAAAGTACATTTTAAAGAATTGTTTGAAATTAGATTTGTGAAAAGTCAATATAAATTGATTTTTTTTAGCATTTTAAATTCTATGGTCCTCTTTAATAGAAACTAACTAATTCTGACTACATTAATACTAACGAGTTCGCAAATTACTTTTCCTTTAACATGATTTATCTTCACGTGATTAACACATATATATTTAATAATAAGGATTGTTATTTTAATTTTTTATTCGATTTTCCATTTGAGGATTTTTTAAAAGTTCCAGATTTATTTACTAACTTATAAATAAAAAAAAATATTAGTAACTGACAGGTACTTACGTTTTTCGTGTTCTGGTTGCTTTATTGAACATTTGCCTTTAAATGATATTATTTTGTGATGTGAATCGGCATTTGAACTGTCTATGGAGGCTTCCAGAAAAAGTTCTTCAATCTCCGGGCCATGTAAGAGTAATATAAAAGAATAATGTCTTGGTTCAGCATGGTAAGACACTTCAGTTCCTCTAAAATTAAAAGAAAAAAAAAGAAACATTTACATAAATGGAGTTATTTAAACTACAATATTATACAAGTTTTCACATATTTGATATTTTGTAAGCACTTACAGATAATATACTTCACACCTTTCAATTAAATATTGTGACGCTTTCACGTCACACAGCTGAAAAAACGGCTTCTTTTGTGGATAGGATGACAACGTTCCTATGCACTCGTGCACCCCTAAATATTGCGGGGACCTTTGTTCTAACATAACTTCGAACCCAGTGGTCGGGAGAAAATCTAACGACTGGATACCTGCGAGCCGGAAACTCTGAGTGTTATTCGAGGTGTCAAAAAGAAACCGCCCCCATCTCAAGACAACGGAGTAGAAAGAGATTCCGCTGGAAAACACCTCAAAGAACGGTTATGTGTTGCCTCCTCCCCCACAAATAACATATTCTGAATACTATATAACTCAATCTTCTGAATAACTTCATTGTAAATGCATATACTGTAATTAATAACTGATGTAAATAAACCAAATATTTAATTCCACGCCCCATTAATTTTTTCAAACGTCATATGTAAGAAATGGTCTAGTTTTAATTTATGAAAGGAAAAGTTAAAATTTCATATATATAAGTAATCTTTCATATTTTATAAAAATTATTATTTAATAAGCCTAACAGACGACGTTCCATTGGAATTCCAGTTTAAACAATTTGCACGTGTTTCTCCTAAGGAAGCGTATAACTCACAATTTAAAACATTTCATTCATTCATTTTATGTAAGTATTTATCAAATAATAATGAAAAGAAACTCCCAGCAACTAATTTTGTTAAATACAAGATATTAATATTCTTCAGCGTAAGCTATGCAATTTTTCATTTATCCAGGTCATGTAAGAGTTTTTCACCATGGTTAAAAATCTCAATTCTTTTCTTCAGATGTGGGTTACTTTCCTCATATTAATTTAATCCTTAATTTAAAAACAACTTCAGAACATTGCATGAATTGAAATTTTATTAATATTTGTACAGATGAAGACGTAAAGTGTACGAAAACTTAATTTAGGCGTTATAAATGCGCTGCAATAATCAAAAGTGACTTAATTTTCAAAGAATCCAAAGCATTTATTAATAAACAAATTAAATACATAAATAAATACCTTAAAATAAACCGAATAATAAAAACCGAAAGTAAGAAGCTTTTGATTATTTAACCCGTATGTAACATAGTGATGATTAAAGCTTTAATAACAGTTTTGAAAATGCATCAATATCATTACTTGAAGAATAATTACAATAGTCCTTATGGATACATTTTCTAAGCCATCAAAAACTCCCGTAGGCAAGGACACATACATGTATTCTAAAGATGTGTTGGAGAAAACATAATGAGAAATTCGTGCTATTGTCTATGCAAGCAATAAGGAATTGATTATGGCATGAAGAATTATGCAAACATTTTAATAATCTTGAACATCAAGTAATGGGAAAATTTTAAGGGGGAATAAATTAAGAATATAGATACCTTCCTTTCTTTATATTTGTGTATTTCCCCCCTTCCTTTTATTTATATTTGTCTCTTTTATGTCCCCCCCCTTAATTATATATATTTATTTTTGTTTTTTTATAAGTTGGTACCACTTACGTCTGTAAGCCTCATGTTATGCAATGCGGAGCATGAGGAGTTTTGTAAATAAATTTGTTTAAAATAATAAATAAATAAAAATAAATTAAGAATTACATTGTGTTCAAACTAAACATTTTGCTTAACAGTTTTAACAGCAAAACTATCATAGGGGCGTTTTTCTTATGAGTCTTTGAACATTTTATATATAGTCATGATTTCCCTACTAAACTTTTTAGCTAGATCCTCGAAAAGTATGTATGTAGAAAGTTTCGAAGCTTAAATTTATACTTCCTAGCTATACCAGGCCAGAAGGCTCAAGGATAAGACATATTTACAATAACTTTAATAAAAATAAAATGTTTAAAAGAGATTTTAATTAAAGAAAAAAGTCAACTGACGACTTATAGAGCTAAAATAATAAATTCTGCAAAAATGTCGAAAAGAAAGCTGTAGGTGAATAGTTGCAAAATAATTGCAGTCAGTGTAAGCGACCAAATAGGTGAAGATTAACGACGAATTGTGATTCGTCTACACTGAGAAAACTGATATAGAATTGACGAAGATGAAATTCGTCCAGCTACGAGAGAAATAATTGCTATTGGCAGTGAGTCCAGTGGGCGTGTCTATAGTCGAAGCATCTGACAAAAAAAAATGCAGTCTGCTTGTCAAAGAGCTGAGAAACAACTCTGGTTGGTTGCTTGTACATAAGAGGGCTCCCATTGTCTGACCAGTGTATTTGAAAGTCGTATATGTTATAGGCAAATCTTGACCGGTTGAAAATACAAGTTGAAAAAAAAAAGAATGAGAAGAACATATCAAAGGAAAATTTGGAAATGTTGCTAATATAGTTACAATAATAAGAATTATCGCTGAAAGTCAAAAGCATTACTGTAAAAAACATGTATAAACAAAACAACATATATAGACAAAATGTTATTGTTGTAAGTGTGTTTTTCATGAAAGAAAATATTTTAAAAATATGTTATTTTTTAAATTTCTTGCAAAAAAATTGCATTTAAAATTTTTTTTTCTCGCAATGATATTGTTAAAATAATTTCATATGTGTATTTTAATTCAACGGACGTTAAATATCCAAAAATTTATCCATTTATACCCTTTTTTAAAATCACGATTCCAAATGTAATAAGTCATCCTAATCATAGCACAAAACTAAATTAAAAGGAATTCATTTTAAATAGAAATTAATACCAAATTACGTACGCTAAAATTATAAATCCAAAAAACTAATGGTAATAAGGATGAGCTTATATGGACCTTAAACTGCTGTAATTAAATTAAATAATAACAAACAAAAAACTGATTTAGTACTTTGGCAAAGATTCCTCACATCACAGATTAAAAGCGATAAATAATTACTAAATTGTTTTCAAAAATTAAGCTTATCGCAAATTAATTAGTGCATTTAAACAATTAAACTGTCCAAAACATTTTTATCCACAAAACCTAAGCTCTCCAGCAACAAAAAAGAAACTATGCTCCTCAGCAACAAAATTCTTCTTTGAAAAAGTCTTTTTTTCTCTAATAAAGCCTTTAATTTAGTTCAAACTCTTTTATCAGAGATTGTGCAACGAATATATATATAAATCAAGGTAAAAACTTATCTTTTAAGGCCTTGAAATTCTGAAAAACTGCCCTGTTAAGAAATGTAAAAATAAAAATGGCCTTCTTTCACCTACAGAGGAGCTACCTTGTTAAGAAGACGAGAAATGTCAAAACCGTTGATTAATGCATTTCCAATTTTCTTCCAGCCCCTCACGGGAAAGATGCGAAAAAAAAAAACAGGAGAATAAATAAATAAATAAACAGGAAAATGAATCCTCTTTTGCTTAAAATAAATAATAAACTTAACGTAAAGAACTTATTTTCGTTGAAGATTTTCCCAAAGGAGGTTACGGCTCAACCTGGCGATGAAAATGAAATTGGCCTATGTCAATTTTCAACATTTACCTCTCCATAAGGTGAATTTAATTAATTAATTAAATAAATGAGTTGTTGGTTTTTTTTAAGAATTGTATATCTCATCCTGTCTTTGAAGTTTTCCCGACAACTTTTGGAGTCTTAAACATATTTAAAAAGTTACTCATTGGATACATCTGCGCTTGCGATTTAAGTGAAATACAATTAATCAATTATTTTTATTTTGTATTGATAGATTGATGCTCTCAAAAGGATTAGTTCTACTCAAATATGGTTAATGGAAATAATTTTTAACTATTAAATATAACTAGAATTGATTTGGATTTTTCAGTGATTAGAACTTATATTAATGTTTCTGTAATGTGTTTATCTCTTTAATACTAAATTTTAATTTAATAATACTTTGTAATAAATTTAAACTTAAATATTTAACATGCGATAAAATATAATAGTTTGTCATAACGTTAAGCTTTAATTTATCATTATTCAAACTTCTTAAATACATTTTCTACAAATTTGAATCTTTTATATAACCGAAAAGAATTTTCCTTTTAACGTTCTTTCCTTATTCATATGTTTCCCGCAAAAAAAAAAAAAAAAAATCGAAATTATCTTTTCCTCTTGGTAATTCGTTCTGATAAATATTTAGAAATAAAGGAATTTTAGAGGAATTTTTCTAAGTCAATTGTTTTAAAGAGAGCAATTTATTAGCATTAATTAATAATTATAAAGTTTTGTATTTTAAAACTGTTGTGAAATTAATAAATCTTCAAAGTTTAATGATGATATATTGAAGATAAGTGTAATAAAATTGAGCAACGTTTAAAATTATATACACACACAGTTTTAGACCTAAAAATAATATCAGTAAAAGCATTAAATAATCATACATTAAGCTTCTTTATTATTAATCAATACTAAGACAATTTCGATCATTATAAGCGATTTAAAATGTTATTATCTATCCTTTTTGTGATCCGAGTGAGCAAAAATAAATTGATTACATTGTTAAAAGTGAAAGAGTTTAAAAGGAAGGCTTATAATGGTTATACACGAGTCTTCATTCAATTAATTATCTTTAACTGTTTCAAAATTTATCAAAAATAATTTAAGAATTCTTGAAGAATTCGCAATCGTCTAACTGCGATACTTGTAAATCATTTGTAGTTAATTTTTAAATAACTTTAGCAAAACATTTTGCCACTTAGAAAAATGATTCCTTCTTCTGATGATGAGACTCTTGTTTCCTTTGATAAAATACTATTATCAAAAATCTATACTTAAAATAATTTCCAGGCTTGTATAGTAGTCTTTTACATTCAAACCAGATGTTGTTGTTGTCGTGTCCTTCCCGCAGGGGAAGGAATGAAAGTTGCCATTGCCTGTGAAACAGGTTTGACTGCTTAACGATAGATGGTGACACCACCTATCTCCACCTCCACAATTTTGGCGTGGAACTGAAGGGGAAGGAAATATTCTCCAGCCCCCTGCACTCGTGGTTTCTGCTGTGACCGCCCACAAGACTTTCGACCCACTGATTTAACGAGTGCGTACTCCGTCTATACTCGGTTTTATTTAGTGGCATCGGGCATCGAACCCAGGCCCTCAGGTCTGGAGTCCGATACTCTAACCACTAGGCTACCCACGGCCCCTAACCAAGTGTGAAATATTAATAGGAAGCTTTTTGTGTTTTGTGCTATAATTTAAGATAAAATGTCTGGAAAAAGGTTTTTGAAAATAAGAATAAGACTTGATAAAATTAATAAATAAATTTTGTATGAATGTTTATTAACGTTGCATTAAAAACAACACGAGGGTTATTTGTGGCGGATCTCGTAATTCTGAACCATGATCAAGTAACGAGAACGACACTTGAGGGACTCTTTCCAAACAACACCACAAACGACTGTGCTTTGAGTCATCATGGTCATCATGACCACTTGGCTACCATGGCCCTTAAATAAATTTTGAATTTTATAAAAAAAGAAAACAATATTTTCATATGATTATACAAAATGCTCCAAGAATTATGAAAAATGTTATTAGACCCATGAAAATGGGTTAATTTTATAATCATTATCTTAAGTTCCATTCACCAACTCAAAAAAAAATATTACATGAAACTTTATTGTTTAAGATTAAATATTTTATATATTCGACTGACAAATAAAATGAATTTGCTAAAAGGATATTTCCCTTAAAAGAAGTATTTACTTGGTGCTTCCAGATTTCTGCTTAGTTTTCAGAAGTGAACTAATAGCCATTGACACGGGACTTGAGACCATTCTATCTAAGAGAAAGAGAGAGAATTACGATGATCTTTTTGAATTCTCTGCGATAGCCGAAGTTTGCTACAACACTTTTACAAATGGTTTATTGTTGGCGACAAAACCAATGCCTCCATCTTACACAAACTGAAACATATATCGCTGCACCATGACATCCACCAACTAGTGAAGGAGGGCTGTAATCTTCCAACTCCCTCCACCTTCACCCTTACCTATCAGGAATTATACTCGTTTAAAAAAATCTCAAAATTTGGGGGAGTGGAGTGTGCTTTCCACTCATTATTAATATGTTGGTAATAGACCCGGTCTTGCCCCTGCCCTTGAGAGTGACAGATGCTCCCAGACTACGCTCTCTCGTCTTGCAGTGGTCTCATCAAGTGCCTTTCACTCTAAACGAACAAAAAGATCTTCCTCATCTGAGCAAGGGGTCCAGATCACCAGGCTACCCTCGAATACATAATGCGTTGCATGGGTCTCACAAGCAAAGATATCTACACTGATCCCTTTCGACTTTTGAGTGTCAACGATTTAATTGATCTTGTCTGACCTTTTAAGACCCTAGAGGGTGTTGCACAACAACTGTGCACAACTGTGTGCAACCTGCAACTGTGTCCCCCTGTGTTGCACAACAACTTGGTACTTCCTTTATGATAAATATCCTAAAATTACTAGAAAATGATAATTTTAGGATATTCATCATAGTGAGTGAATATTAACGTCGCAATGTTCAGCTGCACAAGGGCTAATGGCGACGGACCTCGTAATTTTGAACCATGGTCAAGTGACGAGGACGACAACTGAGATGGCACCCCTCCCTCTTCTAACTTCCACACTACATCAACAGGAGAACGTTTCAGCTCTCGACAGATTTAACGTGCATCGCTCCCCTATACGGCGGGTCTTTAGTGGGACTGGGCTCAAACTCACGACATGCCAGCCACGATCCGACACCTTGACCACTAGGCTACCACGTCCTTATAATCCAAGGAACGGCGTTGCTTGCGAATATTACCAACATTTCGCTACATTTCCATTGAATTGCCATTATAATGTAAAGAATCAGGGAGTGAGTGAACATTAACTTCGGCACTTTTCAGCTACACGAGGGCTTTTGGCTACGGACCTCGTAATTTTGAAACATGGTCAAGTGACGAGGACGTCACCTGAATTGGCACCCCTTTTCGAAATAACCACACCACAGAAATGGGAGGACGTTTGAGTTCTCGACAGATTTAACGTGCATCACTCCCCTACATGGCGGGTATTTAGTGGTACTGGGCTCGAACTCACGACAGCATGACAAGGCAGTCACGATCCGATATGATGACCACTATGCTACCGTGTCCACAGGATATTCATCATAAAAGAAACACTAAATAAATACTGTTTGATGGGGTAGTACAAAAAGAAAAGAAAGAAAAAATAAAATTTATCATGTCAGGTAATTTAACTAATAAAACAATATTAAGTTTAATAAAATAATAGCTGTAAAATAACTGCACAACGCAATTAATCACCCAATAAAGTCTGATTATGAATTAAATAGGTTTGCATTCCTAAATGAAATATTTTGCAGCAAAATAGGCAGCTTTATAACTTTTATACCTTGAACTTAACATGTAATAACAAAAATCATATCCGTGAAACAGGAATACAGGCATATCCATCAAACTTGCATAAATTAATATAAATAAAAGGCAAACGTTGTCTGGCTTTTAAACGTGATTACTAAATTCATACATTAGTTAATATTTAAATATTCCATCCGAGACATGGAATAGATTTTCGAAATTAAAAATATCCATCTGAAATATTACATTGCTGAGATAAGTATCTATCAATAATGATGATAAATTTAGTATTTTATCTCGTTTGTACGGAATGTTTTAAATATTTTAGAAATTAGAAATTCGTTTCTGAATTGTTAATTCTCTTAGATGAATTTTTTTGTAAGTGAAAAAGAAATAAAAGTCTCCTTTAAATATATAAAGAGATTAGATTACAACATAAAGTAGAAAACTATGATGTTAAAACTTGTAAAAAACATGTATTTTAGTTGATTATGCCAGTAAATAAAAGAAATAAACGTAAAACTTAATTCTCAATTATCGCAAAGCTCAAAGTAAAAATTAAATCTTCGCAAACTAAATATTTGTTGTGATTATGTAATTAGTACAAGTGATAATTTATTATAAGCATTGTTTAAAATCTAAATTAAGTTGATTTTAGTATTTAATTATTTATGTTAATATCACACATATAGAAACTTTATAAAGCAGGATCTAAATACACAACAATTGAATTACGTAACAAATTATTTAATTATAAAAAGAAATGAAGAGTAAAAAAGTCTTCAAAGAAGATAAAACTTTATGAAAGAATACTGAAAATTAATCAATAGTTTTTTATTGTAATTAGCGGAAAGTTAGAGTTTATTCCCCTCTTTTCCCAAGTTCTATTTGCAAAAACTCTTTTAATAATAACTATAACTGAGAAATTTGTAACCAAATCAAGAACCGAATGTGTTAACAAAATTTGACTTGTAACAATTCATTGCTGATTTATTTCGTTCGTTTTACAATTTTAGATAGTAAAAATACACAGTATGTAAAAACTAGGAAATACTTAAAAATTAGTGTGGTATATTGAAGCAATCGACTTAAAAACTTGAATCCATAATTTGTTAATCATTGACGAGCAAAAAGAAAGATTAGTGAAAATCAAAAATTCGAATTTTGAAAAATAAATAAAGTTAGTAACATCCATTTAACTATCTCTCATAGAAGACAGAAATTCTGTTAATATAAATTAAACTTTTATCTCATTAATTCTCTTCGTTCTAGTTATTCTATTTTTTATTAATTCTATTTTTATTTTTCATTAATTCTGTTCGTTATAATTCTCTATATTGTTTCTCATTAATTATATTCGTTCCAGTTCTATTTTTAATTAATTCTATTCTTTCTATTCTATAGCTCATTAATTCTGTTTTTTCTATTATATTGCTTATTAATTCTATTCGTTAAGGACAGGAATAAATAAGGACAAGAATTTCCGAAAAATAACAAAATATCTTATTAGAACTCCTTAAAATTAAGGTTCTTTTTTTAAATCTAATATTTAATATTAGAGCCAAAATTGGAAAAAAAATTGTGGGGAATGAAAGTTCATGTCGCTATAATGCATGAATTCCTCTATCAAACTTTAGAAAAGAGAAAATATTTAATAAATATATAGTTTCACTTTTAGTACGGTATCTTTAAGGAATAAGTTTTAAAACTTGAATTCAACTTCTATTAATTATATATGCTTGACAATAATGGCGAAGACAAAAGAGTGATTAATGAAAATTAAAAATTCGAATAACGGAATAGATAATAAGTAACATTCAGTTAACAATCTCATGGGATACAGGTATTAAAGTAATATAAACTAAAATCTCACATCTCATTAATTCTTTCTTTCTTTTTATTCTCTCTATTTCTCATTCTATTCTAACTATTGTGTTTCTCATTCTCTTTCTATTCTATATTTCTCCTTAATTTTATTCATTCTATTCGGATTATTATGTTTCTCATTCTATTCTATTTTTCATTAATTATATTCTATTTTTTATTAATTATATTCATTCTATTCTATTTTTCATTAATTCTATTCATTCTATTCCATTTCTCTTTAATTTAATTTATTCCATGTTGTTTTTCAAAAATTATATTCTATTTCTCATTATTTAATTAATTTTGTTTTATTTCTCATTAATTCCATTCAGTTTATTCTATTTCTCATTAATTCTTTTCATTTTGTTCTATTTCTCATTAATTCTTTTCATTCTGTTCTATTTCTCATTAGTTTTGTTTATTCTATTCAATTTCTCACTAATTCTATTCTATTTCTCGTTAAATCTATTTGTTCAAAAAGAGCAAACAAAGACAAAAATCTTAAAGAAACAACAAAAAATCTTATTAGAATTTCTCATTCAAGGCTTTTTTTGATCTTTTATTAAATATCAGAAGCAAAACTCAAAAATCCAAGTTCAAATCGTTATATAATGCATGAAATCACCTATGCAAAAATTAAGAAATATTTAATAATAATGTTTCATTTTTAATTTATATAAAGGAAAACATAGAACAGTATAATGCAGGAGATGAAACAGGAACTTTAATGTTTGCTGAGTTTCAACACACTGCTCTAAATAAGATAGTGTTGCTGAGCCTATAAATATTTGAGTTTTTTTTTCTTTCTTACTCCCCCCTTGCATTTACGTTCTATTCTTCATTATAAAATAAAACCAACCTTTAAAAAACTTAACTCCAGTGCAGACATGTATAAATCAAATGCCCCGTGGTTGGTACCTGACGACTTGAACAAGAAAGTTACCTAAGCACATACTAAGCCACTATTGTTCTGAAAGGTTGGAACATGAAACACACGAAAAGGAAAACTTGAAGAGGGGCTTAAAAAGGGTGTTTCCGGGAGAAAATCTGCCTAATTATTTCCTAGGGAGTTTTCAAGGAGAGTTGAGTTAAAAGAAAATAATGAATTTCTCCTTTCCCAAAGACAATTACTTTAGAGCTAGGAAATAAGCAGAGGGGAAATTACGAAGAAAGTGCAGGTTGAGGGGGAAAAAAGTGGGTGGAAGTTCCCTACGCAGTGAAAACATTAGTGGGGAAGATATTAAAAAAATCTTCCACTTTCAACTCGAAATTGATTTTGTTGATGCTCTCTCTCTCTATTAAAGTATAGCCTAATAAACTGAATAGAGGTTATTTAATTTTAGCAAAAAAAGTGTAACACCCATGTACGGAAATTGAATTCCAGCGCTACATAAGGTGAGATAATGAGTAAACTAGGACATTTAAAAATATTAATGTAGTTTCATGCTGGTAAATTGAATCTGTCATGATTCATTTCGCTATTTATAATGCAAGTACATATTAACCACAGAAAAAATATAATTGTATAAACTATCTTATGCATTTCTCATTTTCAGCTTATGAATCACAACGCAATTAAATTAAGTAACAATTATATTATGCTAATAATATGAATTTGTAATTTAATTTCTAACTTAAGATTCGCATCCTCGAATGAAATTTGCATGAATGTACTGTAAATTAAAAGACAGATAAAATAAAAAAAATTAAAACTATACAAAATGTTTATTGTATCGACGAATAAAACATAACGTAATATAGTTTTATTATATATTTTTAGATATAGGCCTATTTTCCAATATTGTACTGTTTTTTCAATTATGTCGAAATTTTCTGCTGTACGGGGAAGGTGGATCCATAAAGTATTGCTTAACCCTAATTTACTTGCCTAATTCAGTGACAGTTTTAGGAATCATATTAGGTCTCCATTTTAGTCCAATGACTCACTCGGTAGCTTTACACCTATGATTCTTGTAATTCCTGTTTTTTATCCAATTTTAATACGATAATCTTTTGCACCATTTATTTTACTAATATTTTGGCGGCTTTTGATATGTTCTTTAAAATACAATTTCATTCATTCTTAGTTTTGTAGGAATTGCAGAATTTGTCTTTTATTATATATATATATAAATTATGTTTTTCTTTATAAATCATAAAATCTGAGATAATTTAATGCCCACATGCAATTGAAGTTAGAATTTTACTATCAAAAGCAGTGGAGATATTAATAAATAAATTCTTTCACTTTGTCAGTTTATATTAACGTTATTTCAATTTACTAAAATGCTAGCCAATAAAATTAATAGGATATTTAAATTCAACTACAGAGGTTAAAAAGCGATTTAATTAAAATTTTTAGAGAATTATTAATGTTATTCAATGTAGTGAATTGAATTGAATTAATTTATTTAATGTAAATGCAAATATATTTTAATTCAATGCATCGCGAATATTAATATCGATTGAGGCTAAACATTTTAATGAAAACCAGAAAAGACATATTTTGCTCATAACTCGTTACTGATTTTGTTTGTAACTATCTCAGTTTAAATATCTGCTGGATAAAGGGAAATATTAAAAATATTTTAAAGGGCTATCGAAACAGAAAATTCAATTCAAGGGCAACACAGTAAGGGCATGCAATACAATTGCTTCATTCTCATAAACTGGATTTATACGACTGTCTTTACTTATTGGCATTATTTTATCTGATTTTAAAATATATGATAAAAACTGATGCGTGTGTGTGGGGTTATAACATAATAATATTCTGGAGTTCTAGAATTTGTCTTTTCCTGGATTTATCGGTAACAAAACTTTCAACGATAAACTTAACAATCTTTAACAAATTAAATAAATACATTAATTAGAATAAAACTAAAAATAATTCTAATATTCGAGATAAAAATCCTAGTAAACAATGGCACCTGGTACGCCGAAGCCAAGAATTACGAGAAAACAACAGCACATGTAGTTATGCTGAAGCCAAGTTCAAGATTCAACTGAAATAGAATCAGTTACATATGGGTTTCTATCAAGATAGACCCCGTGGGGTCTGAGGGTGGTGTCAGCCACCCTCCACCCAGTCAGACCACCTGGTCAATAATTCAAAATAAAAGGTATTTGAAATACATTTACGAGGTAGGATTCAAAAGTTCCCGGACTGAGCCTATAACGTGAAAATTTTTCGCAGTAGATTGACTACGATAACATCTTCGTGTTACTGTGTCCTTTCCCTTTTCTAAAAGGGGTTTGTCAAAAATCTTGGGGTTAGTGTAGTGGCACGGTGTCGTGTTTCGAAGATGGATGCAATTACTAACCGGCGATTAAAAGAAATGGCGTTTGTTGAGCAGAGAATGAATATCAAATTTTGTGTTTGCTTGGGAAATAGTACTCCGGAGATTAATGAAATGTTGAAGCATGTGTACGGCAGTGATGCATTACCGCGAACGCAAGTGTTTCAGTGGCATCGACGTTTCAGAGAAAGCAAGGAAAGAGTGTGCAAGACGGCGAATGCTCTGGACTTCCGTAGACTTCCCGCACCTCTGAGAATTGGTGGAATGATTTCTACAGCTGTACGTAAAAAGAGGCTTCAATATCAGTTGGTATATCCGAGGCCACATGCGAACGGATACTGGCTGTAAGGTTCTCAACATACATAGGGTGAGTCAACGCTTCGTTCTCCGCGTATAAAAAGACTAAAAGACAATTCGAATGGAAATAGTGGGAACTCAATCTTGGCAGTTGACTAAGACTCTTACTCCTACATTGATTTCACTTAAACCAGCAAAGTTTTTTGCTCACTTTGTGACTGTGATTAATAGAAGGGCCATGTAAGATCCCGCTAATGATGAAAACAAGTAATATAAAAAAAAATTAAGTCAATTCCTTCTTGGACCAACAAAAAAAATTTATTTTAGTTACTTTAATTTTATTAAATAGTTACAATTAATATAAATATGTATATGCATATGACAAAATCACAACATTAAGGGGCAATTAATTTTTATAATTATCATCCAAATTATTGTCATCCAAAACAATCTGTATATAAAAATTCTGTTAACTGTTGAGCTTTGAAACGTGAGAAAAAAAAATCTTTTAAATTTTTGACCCGAGTCACTAAGAAGGAAGCTAACGTCGCTGTATCTGTAATTCTTTAAATAATTAATTTCAGTCAATAATTTAAACTAATTCTAATTAAATTATCGTATTGTTACCCCAAAACAATAGTGTATAAAAAATTTCAGCTCAAATGAGCGCTTTAAAATGTGTATGAGAAAAAAACCGTTTCAAGTTTTGACACAAGTTACCAAAATGGTCACTAAATCGCCAAAAATGATGCCAACGTGGCTGTATTTGTAATTCTTTGAATAATTAGCTTTAATCAATTAATTTTTATTAATTTTAATTAATATACTGTATTGTCATCCAAAATAAGCGTGTATATAAAATTTCAGCTCAATTGAGTGCTTTAAAATGCATTTTATTAACGATTGAAAATTTGAACAAGATAAATATAGACAGAGTGTGTGAACTAACAGTAGGATTTGAAAAAAAAAAACTGTAAATTTGTGAAATCTATGTTCCCAGTACCTAATGATGGTTGAGAGTGTCAATTTTCCACATTTTGAAAACTTTGCTGGTCATTACTTAACCAAGTGATGTGAAATTTTTTTATTTCCCCCCGAACTGGAATTACTGTCTTTTCACCCAGTGCCCACTTGATGCTGTGTTTTGGGACACCCTGAATGTATCTCATTTTTTGTACTGTTCTCTGGAGTAGCTTGTCCTGAGGGGACCCTGTACTTAAATTCCTTGGGGGATCTCTTTTGGGGCCCCTTAACACTATAGTTTGCTAGCACATTTTAGGCCCCGTATCATTGATACGGCTGATACAGCAGTAGCTACGCCCCTGATACCGTTGTATGAATTGGATCACAAAAAAAGCCCCAAAATAAGTAAAAATACCAAAAATTAATTAGGTAAGAATTTGAATTAAGGAAATTCATAATAAAAAAGTAAAAAGCAAAATTTCTTGGGATATTTAAAATAAATTCTGCAAAGCATGATTTATATCTAATACTTTTCTCCGTCTTCTAAATTAGCAGGATATTTTATTATTCGTTCTGAAAATTCGATTCTGTTTACAGAGCAATTCAACACGGCCAGACATTTTCTTTCCCTATCCAACAAGTAGCACAGGTGACAACATCGAAGAAGGCGGTTGTAATTATGTATCTACCACATATCGATGCAGTCTATTTGAAAATCCATCGATCTTTTTCTTGTATTTCCAGAGTCCAGCAAGCGGGGATCCGTTGCCAAGAAACGAAAATGTGAAACACTGGGTGGTAAAAATAATGGGGGAACTGCAGCTTTTCGGACTCACTGATCGACATTATTTTCATTTATTAACGGCGCAGGAAGGTGTCAGAACATTTGATTAATGCGCCCTTAATTTTCGTTCGTGTAGTCAAAAGTGTCACTGACGAGTATTGTTCGAGTACACAGACCGGAGGGGCCCGCCGAAAATATAATCGGAAATGACCATCCATTATTGACCAGTACTTTACCTTTTATTTTTATTGGGTAACCAACTATCTGGGGTACTTTTATTTGGATTTACTTTATAGAAAGGATCAGACGTAATTGAACTTGTTGGTAGTTAACCAAACCAATGGAATATTTTGCCAATGCATTCAATTTGTTCAACTATTAATAGTTAAATGATTAGTTTTAGACAACACAGTTGGAGGAAATGTGGGAATGGGATAGTAAACTTAATGGATTTTCAAATGATTATTTATAAACGATGAACTATTCATCACTTTGGTTTTAAACATTAAATTTTCCTCTCTTAGTTTAATAAAATATGAAACAAAACAATGAAACTAAATGTAACTAATAAGAATTAAAAAGGAAATATATATTCTATTGCACTTCTTCATGTCGAAATTTTCTGCTAGATGGAAGGTTAACGGATCATAAGGCAAACAGCTTCCCTATTTCACTTTCATCCTAATTCAGTATTAAGCTCTAGAAAATATAATAGTTTTCTGTTTTGGTCTATCGACTTCTTAAATAACAACTTATATTTTGACGGCTCTTTATAGGTTTTTAAAATCAATTCACTGTTCATTCTCTTTATGTTCTGTGATTACAATTTTCTCTTATAATGCTATATGCTATATATGTAAGGGGATCGGGGCAAGATGACAGATGTCTTAATATTTTTCCGTATTCCACTAGGTAGCAGCATCAAGCTAACACTACTGGCGCTTCTTTTGGTCGTTCGTTAAAAAATAGTATAGAGACACTGAAATCGCCATTTTTGTGATACTTGTGAAGCTTTGATTGTTTTCCCTGCCACGTATATTTTGTAAGTACTTATCGATAGAGGCTCTGCTACCAAATGATAAGATATACCGTTTTCTTTTAGCTATTTATGAGTAACTTGGTTTAAATACTACCTATTACCATGAATAGAAGAAATGTCAATTAATTTGCCTTCAGCCCCATGGCAGAAGTGAGGAGCAGATATTTTAAACCAGACAATAGAGTCTCTTGGAGACAGAAGATGACCCAGTTCCAGCCCCGTGTTTGTAGTTTATTCAGAAGCTAACTATATTTATCCCAGGTCTCATTGAAATCTATAAAACACTCGTTTGTCCCGTAGCTATTTTGTCACCATTGGTATGCCTTCTATCTCTTCTATCTAGATTTGGTTTGATCTAAGAAATTAGTACCATTTGATATGGACAACTATATAATTCCTACTATTTTTATTGAATTTCATTTTTGTTACAAATGAAAGGGTTTTAACTATATTTTATCAAATGGTCGGAATCATCAGATTTAATGTGCGGAAATGTGAAACAACATCAAATTATGAGCCGTTTTGGTTTTCCTTGCTAAACGGAATTTATTAGTGTTTTATATCAGGTCTATGCAAGATGGTGCTCTGTTTAAACAGCCCCATGACAGACTCGTATCCCCAACAGAGTGGAAACTCACTGTCAGAGCGGAAACAACAGCAGGAGGCAGGACAAAGGCATCATGTGAACGTTTACAGGGTGTGATTATAATTAAGTTTATATTTTCAGATGTTATAAAGAACTTCTGTTTCAGAATGACTTCAAATTTGAACTGAACATATTTGAAGGCAGAGGGAACAATGTGACGTAAACAATATCATTGGCGATTTCATTCTTGCTTTTTATGCGACTTTTGGCCATAAGCCTGGGACAAAAACTGATTTTTCCTTGACAACCTTGCGGTGGTGGATGGGTTTTTCATAACAGTGTAACAACTGTCAAATGACTTGGCAATCATTTCTTTCTTTCAGGAAACCAGAGTATTGATGGGCACTCAAACAGTACAGTTGGTTTTATGTACCACTGTGCCAAATCTGCCGTAATTTGATTCAAAATGCTACTTGTAGCTCAACGCTCATTCTCATTATACTTTCCTTATAGCGCTATCTATTATCGAAGTACACTATAGACTTCTTTGGATGGACTGATTTATGGACCCCTATCTACTTCAGTTCAGTCGGAGGTTAGGATGTCATATCGGTCCTTTATTAAATTTCATAAAATTATTATCATTTCATTATTATGGCATATTAAATAATCG
>BMAO01014987.1:0-20767 GCA_019973975.1 Trichonephila clavata
TTGTGTAATGTAATATGGGGTTGAGATTCTTTTTTTATCAACATATTCAAATTTTATTTACAGTAGCTTATTTTTGGGCAAATTTTCGCTATTATTGTGATGTCCAGATACTCGCATTTTCTGAGATTTTAGCTAACTAAGAACAACTTTATAAGATATCGGTTAAGACGACTAATCTTGTAATGCTTGCAAAAACAATCTCTCCAAATTTTTAATCCTACTACACATAAAAAGGAATCTCTTATTGTAATAGCTATTTCCTTTAGTGCTTTTGGTAAATAGACATATTAGAAGGCATGACAGCCCCAAAAATTCTTGTGCTCAAATGTTTGAGAAATGTAAACATTGTTTGTTCGTGTGTGTGTATATTTCATTGTTCGATTTATAATTTTTCGTGTTGAAAATTCATAACTTGTAAATTTTGCCTTTAGTTTTAAGTTAAAAGTATTTGTTTACATTGTGATTATTTCCCCCCTCAATACACTTATGTTTGAGTTAAGCGACATTTAAATGAAGCTCAAAACACAATCGAAAATGAAATTACTAATCCCTAAGGCAAAACAAACCTTAAACTTACTTATATCAAAAAGATAAAATAATTAGTTTGCCTTCGTTTAAGATGCTAAAGCTTTTTTTCAATTGTGCCTAATGCATTGAATTCTTTTTACCTATTGCCAATAGTACCCGTAACATAAGCTGGTATGCATTTTTGAATTAAAGCAATATTTATTTTTTTAAAAAATAACTGATCTCAGAATTTATACATTTTTTAAAGTATTTTCAAAATAAGCATTCATAAAAAGAAGCATTCTACAAATAACAATTATGTTATCACAAAACCCATACCAAATTTTGCTATACATAGTTTGACGTGCTTGTAAATCAAATTTTATGTGTGTACGGGAATTTTTGTTGGAGGAGTAGCATTTTGAAATAACTTCAGAAATTTTAAGTTTTTTTCTTAAAAAAAATTAAATGGCAAGATTTTTATGAAATTTTGAGCGCAAAATCTGTTTTACGTTGTATACACGCATAGGAGACAACCAAAAAACATTTTTTAAAATCCTTAAATTAAAAAAGTTTGGTGTAAATCGTATCAGGTCCTCTTAAATGTAGTGAAAAAAAAATTAATTTAATGTATGCTAGTAAAGATATTCATCAAAAAAAGTTGTATCTAAAACCATTATTTAATTTTCTTTAAAAATGCTGCGATTAGGGGCACAAGGGTAACTTCATGAAGTACAAATACAATAGGATAAATTTATGTGATATCATAGTCACGTGATAATGACAACTTGTTTAAGACCAATCAGTTTAGAAGCTCATGTGACGTCCTATTCGCACGATAAAAGCAATAATGCGTTACCAGCTAATCAGTTGATGCGCTTCGTTGCTGCCTATTTTTGCTCTTTGCAGAAACTTTCTCTTAAAAAGTCAATAATAAAGCAAACAAAGTACAACAGTCAACAATAATAAAGCAAATAATGTGTACAAAATTCATTTTTTTACATACTTGCATTAAAATATGATTTTTGATGAGTAAATCTTCTTATCGGTTGCAGGATTTTTGTAGGAGTGATTTCGTGAAAAGGGACGGAAATGTGTGACAGGAAGTCGGGGAGCGCGTGCTATTTGATTTGACCCATCAGCGGTCTTGGTGGTGTCTCTTCGCTACCCTCACATCGGGGTCTAACATCAAGCCGCCAGCCTTTTTTAATACGCATTTAGAAGTTTCACTTGTATGTAATGGAACCTTCGAACTCGACTCTTACCCACTTTAAGAGGCCCGGTTAACTCAAAATTCCGCACACTTGTCAAGACCGATGACAATATAATAATTTCATAATTTTGTTTCATTGTCCTGATCAGAATCATCAGGAAAAAGGATTTTCAGATTTAGTGATTAATTCCATATGTCATTTCAAGATTTGGTGATTAATTCCATATACCCTTTGCAGATTTGGCGACTAAAAGATTAAGTTACCAATTGTCTTGTTTTTCTGAAAATGGAAATAAAAAAAAAAAAGACTAGTGCATGTGTTGAAAAAAATATGCTCTAACCCAGCGTTCTCAAACTGTGGGGCGAGCCCCCCTTGGATGGCATGACAACCCTACGTGAAAGGGAGGGCGGACGCGAGCATATCGAAAAGTTCAAAATAAAAGATTTAAAATAATTACCAATTTACCAAAAGGAAGCAAAACAAAATACATTCCGACATGATAAAAAATAAAATACATATTCCCACTGATATAAGATACTTATATAAGTATTACAGTGCACAAAAAATATTTAATTTTGATCTATCAATACTAAATTTAAACCAAGTTTAGTAATTACTAGTGACTCGTATGGTCTTGTCATATCCAAAATATAATACATATATTGATAATATGTGCAGTTTACAATATTAAAGTCGCATTGTGGCTTTAGCGTCGATGAATATTATTATTTCATTCAATACATTGTTGCTGTATGAAGGGGGCGCGCTGAAAATTAAGACTGAAAGTTGGATCGCAAATATGGAAAGTTTGAGAAGCACTGTTCTAGTCTTTAAACTTAAATATAAAGTCTGTTTTTCTAACTTCTCTAATAGGATCTGTGGAAAGAAGCATCATTCATTGCTTCATTTTACCAAAACAGCTGAGAATTGATTTAGAGCATAGGTTCTCAACGTGGGCGATAACGCCCCTTTCTGGGCATTTGACGCTTTCTGGGAGACGTTGAGATGGCCAGGGGGGGGGGCTTGGCAGATTAACCAAAAAAGCCTAAGAAACACGCTGATTATGTACTAACAAAGTAAACTTTATTACTGTTTACCTTGTGTTGTTTGTATGTGTTTAAATCATTCCATATCCCATGTACGAAAATTCAGTTATTTCGTAGTACGGGAAGTGGATGAAAAACTTAAAAAGATTACACATTACATTCAGCTCTACATTAAATTGAAGGATATAGTGCATTTTAATTTCAATAGTGTACGTGTTGTCTTTGTCTGTGAGCGATAGGAAACATTTTCGTCCACTGCAGTTTATTACTTTTATTATCCAAGAAACATAAATAAATATGTTAACCAGGAACTAACGTGATTCTTTAAAGCGAGAAACTGGCCTTTTATATTTATTTTGAAAGCAATAGTTTATTATGAATTACTTCGTATCATCTGAGCCCTGCCTGTCTTTATAACATGTAATATAAATATCTTTTATTCTACTCTTTTAAATGAAGAAGAAATTCAGTAGCGTTTCAATTCCAACACTAACCTACCTATGACTGAAATATATAATATTACACATTTAAACATATTTGTGGCAATAGATATTTCAGATTCGCAAGTAAGAAAACTGGGACTTTATAAGAAATAAAATTAAAAAATATATTCTTTTAGTAATAGGATATTTTTTAAAACTTAATTCTTGTTTTCACCATGTGTTATGTGCATTCTTATTTCTCCAGAGTGGGAGGGGGTGGTATAGAAATATTCACTAGAAAAGGGGGCGGTGTCGAATTATTCACTAGAAAAGGGGGCGATGTGGAAATATTCACTAGAAAAAAGGGGCGATATCGAAACATTTATTAGAAAAGGAGGAGCCAGTTCAAAAAAGGTTGGGAACCTATGATTTAGAGGTTTCTCACCAGATTAAATAATATCTCACCAACTTTTCGATTCAAAATGTGTACTTTTGTGTCTTATACTGATGCAAGTTTCAGAGAGAATATTGAGCTCTTTTTAGTGAAAAATATCATTGACTTAACACCTTCTTTCGCATGAATATTTTAAACTTAGCTCTTCCAGATTTCCATCAGTTGGCTGATCCTGCATTCTGCATACCAGGCCCTATCGACGCCCTGATAAGATGCCAATGGGTATTCCAGATTCTAAAAAATGACACATTTCAAATTAATTCCTCAATGAATAAATGAACACAAGTCGAAATGTTTCGACAACTGACAGTGGCACTGTTATTGACGCTGTTTTTCAACGGTTTTTAAATACTTTTCGAATTCTTAAGTATATGTGTCATGCTTTAATTATCATATATTTATTGTGCCTTCGCTCTTTGTAGCCGTGGTAGCCTAGTGGGGGTAGTTAGGAGAGGGGGTGCTTGCTCAAACGTTGACTATGGTTTAAAATTCCGAGGACCGTCGCCAAAAGCCCACGTGTAGCTGAACAGTGCGACGTTAATATTCACCCACTCACTCTCACTCTCCACTCATCCCCAAATTGAACAAGAATAATTATTTTTGATCAAAAATATTGCAGTACTCCTTGTGTTAATCATAAATTTTTTTTAAAGATGAAATTATTCGATAGAAAATTATTTCCAATCATACCTGATTCATCTTTTTCAGGATTTAAGTTACTATTGCATAATTACCACGATAACATGTCAGGTGTTACACATCATATGCGACTACTGTAAGGCTCGTTTAACTTTTTTTTAAATTTGAAAAATATTTTTGAAGAAATTTTTTTATAACATCTGAAAATTTTTGCTTTTAAATAAAATTCGAAATTTTACAAATAGAACAATCTTACAAGGTAGTTTAATGTCTGTTTTGAATTATACGGAGAACCGCGTTTGTCTTTATTATGTGACCGAGAGTTAAAGAATAACTCAAATTAAAAGTCAACAAATTGGCATGAAAACCAATTGCTTAGGAAGGTAATGAAAAACTAATTTATTTTAAAAAAGTATTTGCTGATTTTATAATTTTTTTAGTATAAATATCAGGATACTAATTCGTTTAAAACAATATTCCAATGCATCGTAAATGTAAGATTTATACTGGAACTTCTTTTTTTTTTTTATAAATATTTTTAATCAAAACTCTCTAAAAAAGAAAAATTTAAAAAAAATTATCTTAAATAAAAAAAAATTGCCCGAGAATAATTTTTTTGAAAATTTTAAATTTTAAAAGAATTTTAGCCAGAATAAAATTTATTGTTTTGATTTATTTAATTAAATTAAAACCTTTCTTCGAATATTGTTTTCAAGGTTCAATTTTATATACACATTCTATAATTTTTATTTAAAAATGATTTTTCTGAATTATGTCAAAAACTTTTACTATCTCGAAAATTATATTGATACTACCAGTTACCTCTTGCATTATTTACAAAAAATTCTTTTAAAAAAGTTAAAAAATGTTCAAATATAATCTAAGGTCAAATACCGGTAAAAAGTGATTTTCCTCTTGAGTGGACTTGACCTCTAGTGTTTAAATTCATAAAAGAACTTAGTTATACTAGAGTATTTTTAAAGTGTATGTGAAATTACGAGAACATATTAAAGGAACAATGGGTAAGTTTTGTGGAGTAATTTATTTTGCTCAACTCATTTTAATTTGTCTTATGATAAGGTAATACTTAACAAGCTTTTATAGCATATTTCTATCATGCATAATTTTCGAAGTTGTACATTGTGATTTAAACTAAATAATTCATAATTTATAATGATAGAACAATAGGTAAAGTAAAAGGAAAAGGGCAACATTCTCATCTTTAGAACAGTATAATTTTTTTTAAAAACATTTGTTACATTGTTATAAAAAGGACATATTTGATAGCTTTACGCATGCATTTCTTTCCATGGGAATGACCCTTTCTCAAGGCCAGCTTTTATTTAATAGTTAGGTAAAAATTGATGATTTATAAAATACTCTAAAACAGTGGTCTTCAAATTTTTTTAACTCACGGAATCCCTAGTACTGGAAGGGGTTTTAGTGGTACCACTAGAACTAGAAAGTATTTTCATGAAGTCCCAATCCCCACGCATACTTAGAAGAATATATTTTAAAATAATATTTAAAGTAGATCAACATGTGATTCTCACAAAAGCGTCTAAATGGAAAAAAATTGAAACTGATTTTTTTAAATGTGATTCAATAGATAATTTTTTGAAAACCCCGAAGGCTTGTAAAATTGCAAAATGTAATTCCTGAAGCATGATAAAAAAAGTGAACACAAAAGTTTTTATAAAGTACTGAAAAATCTTTAAGTATATTACTTTTTAGTTGATTTAAAAATGTCACTTCCTTGTATATAAATATAAGTAATTATCTTTCATGATTGAATAATTTTCAAAATATTTTTTACTTTATGTATCTTTATGTGTTTATTTATCACTAGCATTTTAATCTTATTCATTGAACTGTATTTGTACTTAAGATAAAATTTCTAACTTTTCATGCTTTCTTAAGCTCCTGCGATTAATTTAGCTTAAATGTAGTGGGTAGGGCAAATAAAAGTGGCCTGAAGAACCGTGTTTCAGGTTAATAAGATACAAGGCAAAGGAGAGGAGAAAGTTCACTAACCTGCTTATAGCAGTTGTTGAAAATGGCCCCCATTCATCTCTTGGCATCTTTGTGTTCTGGTTTGCAATTTTGCGGAAGGCAGATCGAAGCAAAACAACTCCAATCTCATCAGAAACACTCTGTTGTAGTTCTTGAAGACTATGAAGTTGTTTCGATACACCTTAAACTTGAAGGCTTCCCTCGAAAAGCAATTGCACACCCAGGTGACAAATAAGTTGACCTGGGTGGCCCGCCAGGACCACCTGCTAACAAATCTACCAGGAAGGAAGATTATGTAAATGTGATGCATAAATCAGTAGGATATTTGGGCAAGTGCACTATCCTGTTGGAAGTAACCATAGGTATTTTCCTTCTCAATTAACGTTGCCCCAAATGGATTGCCTCTGATCAACTCACACTGACACAGCCCGAACTAAGATCTGAACCGGTTTCAATCATTCAGTGTGCCTGCAATGTTATCCGCTCGACAGGGTAATTTTTATTTGCCCTACCCTGTTGAAGTTTGAAATATAAGGTGCCTTTACCGTGATTAATGTAATGTTCAGATTCCTTTCCTATATATATATTATATAGTATATTATATATACAGAAACGTCACTGAAAAAGAATACAGAAAAAGTACTTTTTAACAAAATAAATTATTTGCTATGCTCACAAATTATGATGAATTTATCTGGTATTGATTTAACGAATGCAAATTTTTCCTCTATGATTATTGTGTCTGACGAATCTGATATTTTAACTAAAAATACACCAGTCACATATTATGCATTTAAAAATTAAAACCTAACATTTCATTTGCTGATGATCTCATGAGAGCGTGTAGTGGAGGCATCAACATTTAGTCAGGGGCCAATGCGTGATTTTGAAATGTTGAGATTCAACAATCACATGCTTCAATCGGCTTTATGTGTCAGGTGTTTGCGTAGTGATAGTGGAGTGGAGTAAAGGGAAGAAGCTGGTTGCCAAATTATGTGTGGCAAAACGGTTTTGAATTTCCAGGTTTTTATTTAACCTATTAATTGTGACTGTCGTATGCGTAAAAAGTAGTGATTATTGGCTGCATAAACTGTAATTTTTGAAAAAAAATATATTCACAAATTTTAAGATGTTTAAAATATTATTAGGCCAGGCAGGAGCTAAAAAAATAAACAAAAATTATGAAAATTTATGATGCATCATGCGTCCTCGTATACACCAAGTGAAACAGCGCAGAAGTTCGTATAACGAATTTATTTATGGACGATAATAACGTTTTTTAATATTAGCGTAAAAGGGGCAAAAGTCGAAAAGTTGATGTTTATCTATTTCTTAAAAAACATCTACCTTTATATGTATTTAATTTTTCTTGCATTTTTTGAGTAATATGTTTGTAATGTATGTTTACGTTAGCCAAACAAAATAAGTATCATTAATAAAATTGGCATTTTTATAAAATAATCCCATATTTTGGATCCAATACTTTAACAACGACGCTTACTATGCGACGAGTATATTAGTTTGCCGTGACGCACATATTGCGCTCTCTCAAACGCGGGCGTCACAGTTAACTGTTTAAAAAAAGCTTGCAATGAGTTGTAGAGACAATAATATTGCAGCGCTTCACGCTCTCCAAAGGCGAACGTAGTAAGGCCTGTAACGAATAATGAAATAGCAAATTCTTTTTCTGAATTGGAATTTGGTATTTGATTGGATGTTAATTATGCCAGCGAGGGATAACTTCTTCCTTACCAAAATTTCCATGATATTATTCTGATTCTTGAGAGTAAGAATTGCATGATGGGCAAGAGGTGACGCGTCATCAGTAAGATTCCACTATGGCAGGAATGATAATTTGAGAAGATGACTCCTCAGCAGTTAGTCATTTATTTCCGTAGTTTTGTTTCATTTTTACACATCACGTGGCAGCGCGTAATGCGACATTTAAAACATGATTTTATCTCCAGTGCCAATCACGCTCTAGTTGAAATCAAATTATTCTAAGAGGAACGGGTTTCATAATTTTTCATTTTTTAATCATGGAATTAACCATTTAAAAGCCTCACAAGATTGGCAATTTTTATGTAAAATTGAAATATATGCAGAAAACATAAATATTATATTCTTTGAGATTATAAAAAGGTTTTAAAAACCGATTTTTGTATTGCTGTCTTTAAAGAAAAATACTTAACATAATTAAAAAAAAACATGCTCTTCTAAGAAATTACATTAAACATCACTAAATGATTTGTGATATAATCCAATAAGGGCTTATGAATTTAATTCTGTTTATATCAGATAATACTAATAAAAAGTCAAGCTTTTTGAGTGCTGTTTGCTATCACCTAAATAATATTTTTAAAAGATGTTTTACATATTTTATATAATTTTTGTTTATTTTGTAATAATTGTCTTCTTGCTTTTGAAAAAAAATGTATCATGTGTTATCATGTGTGACACATTAATCAAAAGTATTTTGAATTTATACTGATTAACGTCAAACATTTTTTAGAACCTGCCTACCCTCTTACAGCAAAATGTATGGTTCAGGCTGGTATGACTCTTCTTAAAGAACAAGAAAAAATGCCTTTAAAGTAAGCTTCCTCGGCAAATTTCTAATGCTTTCTATTCTTATCCTATCCACGTAATATATATATACATATATATATATATATATTATATATATAATAGTCGATGGCCGTTGGACTGGAATTCTTTATAAGATCGCTATTCTTGACGATTGATGTTGCATATTCAATATTATTGAGGAGGCAGTCTTGGGGTTAGTTGTTATTGTTTATTACACACTGAACAGGTAGACACATATATGGACGTAATCACGAAGAAACATACACACACAACAAAAATACACAAAACACAAACCAAGCTGCAGCCAGTTACATGATGAAGACAGACAAAAGACGAGAGAGAGAGGGTCTCCAGGAATCTCAGTTTTAATAGGAGGCTCAAATCACATGATCTGAGTGGGTGGATAGATGTAGTGTAAAATACTCTCGTTAGGCGGCTGGCTAACTTATTACTAAAACGTTTGTCCTGAAGGGATGGACCATAGGTAATTAAAAGATATTTAAAAGGATTATATTACTGGGATTATTACACACACACATATATATATATATAATCAAAATTTCAAAAAATCAAAACATATATATATATATAACTCGGAAAACAATATATATATATATATATATATATATATATATATATATATATATATCGTGTTTTCCGAGTCAACACCGATACTTTTTGTAAAAACGGTCTTTGTTCTACTAAAATATTTCGGTGTCTGCTTGCTAAGAGAGAAACGGACACGTGTTTTTTATAAGAGTCTGTGGACCACTTAGGCAGATGTTCTCAAGTACACTTCTTATTGAAGAGGTATATTTGAAAGTTAAGCATGACATACGAGGTAATAAAAATTAATGGTCGGGATAAAAGTTCTGTTTTTTGCCATGTATTCTTCAAGAGAAGAAGTGGAAGATGTAACGGAAAATAAAAGTTAAAAGTGGTCTAATGATTTAATTTTAGATCTAATTTAATTACCCTTACATATATATTTTCAGATTTTCTTGCAATTTTTTGAAATAAACGTGTTTTTTTCTTTTAGCGCAGTAGAATTTATCAGTAATAACAAATATATATATATGTATATAAACCAACATGTTAATTACATGTCTTTAATTTTTTTTTTTTTTTGCGAATTAGTTAATTGAAATATAAAGCATATAAAACAACTACTTTAAAATTTATGGCATTGTTATTCATATTTAAGGTAATTTTTTTTTGTTAAGCAAGTAAAATTTGAACTGGTCTTGTATTAATAATTTATAATCAGGGGTTTGAAATGATTTAAATTATTTGAAACATCTATTTCTTTTTATAACACATTGCACGCGATGGATTTAATTTCATATTAACGTGCAACACTTTGAAGCTGCATAAAGGCTGTTGGTGACGAACTCGTAAAGTAGAATTTCGATCAAGTGATGATAGATCCCCAAAACTTAAGAAAAAATCAGTGCTGAGTTGAGATAGAACAAGAAATTGACGTTTAAAAGAAGGAACGATGGCTTACGCCGCAATCTAAATTCGACAATGATCTCCTTTAAAAGATCAAGAAACGCTGTGAGTATAATATGTTTAAATCTAAATGATGGCAACTATGTAGAGAAGTTTTAAGAATAACAAATATAAACTAAGATTCCGTCGCGATTACTTTCAGCAGTAATTAAAACTTTACAATCTTAATCCATATATATATATACTGGTGTGCAAAAACTAAGGACGAGACGGTTTTTTCAATATAACTTTGTACAAAAGCATTCCAAATCAACACATTTAATACCGTAGGACCCCCAATACGTAAGGACATGAGTAATGTAAGCAACACTTACTAAAAGAGAAATCAGAGGGATAAAAAGAAGCTTTATTGAAAAGTAGCATGGAGCGCAATGCGACTGAAGGCCGAAACATCCCTGTGATGGGTGTCCAGCAAGAAATATCCGGTCTTTAGTAGGGGATATGATCTCCCCTGACTGCTAGGCAGGTTTCACAGCGTCTGCCCATGCTGAGAATGAGGGTGTCAATGAGTTGTTGAGGCATTGCTGCCCATTCGTCTTGCAGCGCCAATCGAAGCTCCGGAATCGTTACTGGTGGTAAGGTACGAGCTGCCAAGCATCTGCCTAGAAAATCCCATACATACTCGATGGGATTGAGATCCGGAGATCGTGCCGGTCAATCCATACGCTCAATTTACTCACTCTCTAAGAGCTGTTCGGCAGCTACTGTGCGATGACATGGTGCATTGTCGTCCATGAAAAGGAACTGCGGACCCATAGCGCCTCTAAAAAGACGCACATATGGAAGAAGAATCTCGTTACAATAACGGGTCCCGTTGACTGAACCTGCGTCGAAGATGTGAAGGTCTGTACGACTACCAAGCATGATGCCTCCCCAAACGAGAACACCGCCACCTCCATACCTGTCCCTTTCAATGATGTTCGAGGATGATTGCGGCTTCCCCGCTCTCTCCAGATGAGTATGCGATGAGAATCGCTACTCAGACTGAATCTGCTCTCATCTGTAAAGAGTACTCGTCCCCATTCATTGTCTCTCCAATTCCGGTGTTCCCGGCACCACAGAGAACGCCTTCTCCGATGGGCAGGCGTTAGAGGTACACACCGTACAGGGCGTCGTGCAAACAGACCACCACCGTGCAGTCTTCTGGCCACGGTAAAACGCGATATCGGTCGTCCAGTCGCCTGTGTCGTGTGTCTAGCGATTTCTCCCGCTGTCTGCCGCCTGTTTCTTCTGGCCTGTAAGGCAATATACCGGTCATCTGCGGGTGTGGTTCCTCGTGGACGACCACTACTGAACCCCCGGATAGCTGTTCCTTTAGTTTGAAATTGTCTCCAAAGTCGTGAAACGATGCTGTGAGCAATTCCGAACTCTGCAGCCACACTTGTCACACTGCGACCTTCCTCCAACTTCCCAATGATTCGACCTCGGGTAAAAGCTTCCAGATGTCGTCTAACAGATTGATTATTCGCCATTTCTCGCTGAGGCAGCAACTCGGTGTGATTTTAACTGCTATACGGTGTGCAATCTCTTTGCCAGAAATACTAATCTTACACCGACAACATGCTTTACTACTCAGACACTCCCCCATTACGTCTACCTGCATATCTGCGCATGTGCTACCGTACATCACCTCACTTAATCTCCTGATTTGTCTTTCTGTCCGCTCTGCCGCTTCGTTCAGCTGATATGCTAATTTTTCGACTTCGTCCTTAATTTTTGCACACCAGTGTATATGCATATCTACATTCATTCAATTTCTAAGTTTCTCTATTCTTTATTGATTGATATTTTTATTTGTCTTCATCTATTTATATGTAAGTTCTTATGACTTATAAAATATTTGAAAACTCATTTTTCTACAGGGGAGGTGTTTTAACCCCAGGAGTAGCTTTTGGAAAATCCACAATACAGAAGAGATTGGAAAAAAGTGGAGTGAATTTTACATTTCAAGACATTTCGTAGAGTATATGAGAGGATTAGAGTATTAAATGCTATAAAGTCGGAAGAACATAATGTATTGTATTATATAGTAGTGTGTACTGAGGCAGTAGAAATGCAATTGTGTCCTTTTTTTTTAATGGTATTGAAATGAAAATCAAGCAGTTTTTGTAAAAATGTTGTTATTTTTTAACTGTTACATGTATTTTTGTTGCTTATTGAAATCCTTACTTATAAAACAGAACTTGCAAGCTTATTTTCTCTTAAGGTACTGAATTAGGATTCGTAATAGTTTATTGTATACAAAATATTTACTATTTTGTTATGATGTCCTAGGTATATTAAACATAGCGATAGCATTAGGAAGTTATAATAAGCAGTTCAATAATAATTTCTGAAGTGTTTTATATTTTAGCTTCCTACTGATTGAGCTGTTCTTGGTTGTATCAACTCCATAGTATGGGCTTTCAATCACAAAATCCCATATAAATGTTTATGAATTAAAACGTTTTTTATAGTATTATAGCCTATTTATTACGTTTTTAGGATATTCACTTTTAAAAACTGAATCAGAGAGAATTAGCTAATCACAAAACAAATTTTTAAAAGTATATTTTGTGTGTAAATAGGTTCTCAGAATGTAGTATTTTATGACAATAAATGCAAGATTTACCATCATTATTATTATTTTTATGGAAATAACATGGATTTAAATCCAAAATAAATAAATAAATATCAAATAATTTTTTTATAAGAAATCTGTTCAAGTAGTGCTATATTTATAAAAGAGTATCAATGAAAACATTTGAATATCTGCATAATACAAAAATGTATTGTTCATCAATAAATAATTTATTAACATGAATGAAATTCAATTTTTTTATTTTCAATCAGTTATTCAATACATTATTTGAAAAAGACGGGAAAAAAACATTCGTGGATATTAAATAAATACGTTAGAAACTTGCACATGCGTGGGAAATACTTTGTTTCTCTCTCATCATGATATTCTTTCAAATCACAGATTTTCAAAATTTCATTTGATTATTATACAATTTTCATAGTTTTCTTTTTCAGTTTTTTTCGTTTATTAACTCCCGATCGTACTGATATAAATAAGGGAATATAACTATTACAGAAAACTTTTAGCTCATAATTTGTAGACATAAACACTAAACACAAACACATCTTTCTATAACTTTCAAATAAATGAATTTACAATTTAAAATTTACTTTTGTAGTGGAGTAAAAATATAAAATTTGAAAGAATATGTGTATAAAGCAATATTGCAAGACAGATCCTTTTCCTTCCAGGGAATCTGAAATCAACAAATTTATTATGAATATCTTATAAATTGAAATGGATCGACAACGAAAGATAAAAAGTTGAGAAAGTGTTTTAGACATAGAGGGAAAAAATCCTAAAGGAAAGAAACAGTTGTATCAGGAAACTTAACTGTTTAAACACTTAACTGTTCTTACAGACGGTAATGATTACTTCTTTCAAAAAAAATAATGTGTGATTCAGAACAGATCATTTATAATTCAACACAAAAATTTAGAACTATCGATTCATTCAAAATCATAAATAGATTTGAAACACTAGAAGCATTATACATTCTGTTGATAGGTCTAACGACATTGAAATAATTTAATTATTTAAAAAAATGCTGAAATATAAAATATGTAATGTAAATACAGTAGAACGTCGTTTATTCGAACATTTATTATCCGGAGCGTCAAATATCCCGATCAAAGTCCGGATACGTTCTCGGCCAGTTTGTTTCCAAGTGAGGGGGTGTATACGTGCTCTTTTGTTGAGTTTTGTTGATGGAGAAACCAGGATGGCATGCGATGCAGAAGACTGGATCTTAAATGCTAAATGATGACGAGATAATGACTTCCATGCAAGAAGAATCCGACACTGTCGACGATGAAACGGATGAAGACGAGGACAACAACAACAACGAAAGTAGCAAGGTCTATCAAAGGCTGACGCTTTTTTGCGTTAGAGACAGCTATGGAGTGATACGAACAACAATCAGAGGGCTGTCCTACTCAACTACTGCTGCTCAAGAGAGTCAGAGGCTTTGCAGTGAAAAAAGTGAATGTGTACAATTGTACAGCGAAAAATAAATAATTATTTTCCGCAATAAAGACAAACTAGCGACATTTTGCACCTATGTTGCTTTTTCTAAAAGCCCGTTTTCCCGCATGTGATGATTTTCAATATTCCTATAGTGTCCAGTTTCATATACTGCAGGGATCACATTCAGTTTTCGGTTATCCGAACAATCGTGTATCCGAACGGTGTCTGGTCCCAATTGATTCGGATAAACGACGTTCTACTCTGTATTTAATATTTTATTCGTAAATATATATAGCTCATTATCTGGAAAAAATATATTATATGAATAAATGTTTCGAAAGATATTATTCAACTCTCGAAAATGCACATAACTAGTCAAAAATATAAATGATTTTTACCGCATTTGGGGCCAGGACACAGCAAAGTACAACTACAGGGCTTGCTCTTCAGGTTTAAGACATAACCATCACCACATAGTTTACGTTCACAACAAACATGGTTGAATATCGTATGTTCAATCAAAGGATCTGAAATTATGTATAGTACAAAATAAACATATTAAATTAATTTTTAGGAAGGGAATTTGGTTATCTAATATCCTTTAATAAAATCATTCTAAGAGCAAATTTTAAGGAAATACACTTTTAATTAAATCACACATACATGACCTTAAATTTAAAAATGTTCATATTTTTACAGAAAATGTCTTTTAATTAATTTTTTACATTAATTGAATTTTCAATCTTAAGTAACGATATTAATATACATATATGTATTACTAGTATTTATTTATAACATTAATACTCACTGCATGATCTGCACATTTTTCGGCAGTATTTCTTAGCTATTGCGAAGTTGTTCAAAGAGCACGAAGCTTTGGTTGGAAATCCTGGATTCATTCCACATCTCTGATGGTCATCTTTACAAACGCCTATTGCATAGACATAACTCTTTAAAAATTTAGATTGCAAATTAACATTAAAATTATTAAAAAACTGTTTTTAGTTTAGTATAAACAATTTTGTCCAAAAATTATCAAGTAATTACAACATTTTTGTCTGAATCACTAAAAAATAGCTCATTTTTTCGAACAAAAATGGAAAAGTGAGGGACTTTAACTTAACTCAGTGGCGCAACAGCCCACGAGAGCCATAGCCTACTGTGCAAAACTAAGAAAATGTGAACTTGGGCCAAGAGGTGTATGAGCAGATGTTCCGGTCAGGTGGTCAGTCTGACGCAACACCCCCAGTGTCAGATTCCCAAGAAAGCTTTGTACTCATTTATCGTCTCACTGAAGGGTTGAAAGGCTGAGTCAACCTTGCTCAGCCCGGGGTTTGAGCCACGGACCTGTGGAAGCACGATGAACTAACCACTCAGCCACTGGACTTCGAGGGACTTTATAAAGTATTAGTTTTTGAAAATATTGAGATATTAAAATAAATTTTATACTCTGAAGTGTCAAAAAAAGTAATACGACTACCTTTTAATATCTTATAAGGCCACTTTTTGTCCCAGCGAAGTGTAACAACTCGACATGGCATTAACTCTAAAAAGGCGTCGGAAACCCGAAGAAATATGCAGTCTGAAATTGTGAAAGCGTTACCGGTGAAGGATTTCATTCCATTCTTTGAACTGGGAATCATATCTGGAGATTAAAAGGGCCAACCCATTTGCTGAAATTGCCCACGATGTTCATTAAACCAATCGCGAATGAGTTTGGCGAAGTGAAATGGCCCATTATTTTTCTGGAAAACTCTCTCCTTGATCGGTTCATGAAGTCCACGAATGGGTATTAATGGTCACCTAGTAATTGAATACCTATTTCCAGCCAATGATTAATTCCGTGTGAACAGAAGACCAGTCCTTGTCACGTAAAAGCTAACCACATCATTATTGAGCCTCCACCATCATTTAAAGAGACTTGAAGTATTTTTAAGGAAAACTATGTATTCATATATTGATGGAAACATACTTTGAAAAGCCCCAAAGCCATTATGCTCTGAAAAGGACCTTCTTTTGTATTTAAAAAGTGCTGCACTTTGACGTGACATTTATCTGGAACTGAAAATCTTCTGAAGATATATTCAGCCGTTCTGCTTCTCAATACCCATGATTGCAAAAAAAGAGGTTGATGGTTCAAGAATATGTGCATGAAACAACCTTTGCATCACGTTCCATACATTCTATGGCATTCGTGTTTGTAATCTAAGTGGCAAAATTATTCACTAGAATCATCCAGAATGTTCATCAAATCAATCGCGAATACTTTTGGCCCAGTGTCTTAGTGCATTTACAGCCTAGAAATTCCATTCCTATTCGGGTATGAATTGCTGTAAATGGTTTTCTAATAGCTGAATATAAGCACTTAGAGTCAATAATTGGTTCAGTTAAACCAGATGACCCAATTTAAGCCATGTTAAAATGGCCCACACTGTTATGGAGCAACCATTAGCTTGCACAGCGTCTTGTTGGTAATTTAAAGCCACAGCCTGTCGCGGTATTTGCAACATTCCAGTTCCAACATCAGCTCTTATCAACTAGATTTTTGAGACTTTTTTTTATTTCTGTAGTCTTGATAAAATCAGGATTCATGCCCAAAATGCTTCCTTTTATATCAGAAGACTACTATGGCCTTGTTATGTGAGAGATGAGTGTAATTGCGGTATTTAAGAGCCTTATTTTTTGTAAATAGTTAGCTGACAGAGGGAAGCCTTTAACTTCTAAAATATTACATTAAGTAAATTACATTTGAAATCCTAAATCATTGTTTTATTAAACAATATCAAACACAAATTGGAATTATGTATGCAATGAAAAAAAAATCTCAAATTATACACTAATCTTTAATAATACTAAAAAGAATAAGTAAGTATGAATCAAATGCTCTTTTGGATCTTGTTTATGACTTACGTGAACAGTCGGGCGAATCCCATCCGTCTGCGCATGTGCATTTGCATGCCTTTTTGTCGAGTAGACCACAATTCTGACATTTTAAAATTGCATTTTGCTGTTTTCTATATATAAGGTAAGGAAGAGAAAATGTGTTAATACATTCATAATTTATTATTTATTTATATTACATAAAACAATACACACACAACATTATTTATTTTAAAAAAAGACATCTATAAAAAATGTAGAAATTCTTAAAAATTTTCAAAATAATTATTGAAGTGATATAAAATTAAAATATAAATATTTGTAGTGTATGTTATGCTTCCATTTGAGTACGGTGCTTAATTTAATATTTCAAAATTAAGTTAAATGTATGAGATGAAAAAAAAGAGACGTGTGCGGAGCGCAATTACGCAGTTATCCTTATTACGTGTATTTATGTGTTCAAATTTTAAACTGAATTTAGATATTTTCAAATTAATCTATTGTTTACAGAAAACGAGCCAATAGTTATGTCATTGAGGTCATGAAATTTCAATCATTCCAACTTTCGTGAACAAACTTGATTTTTCATTTATAATTTGATTATTCCTATTTTCTCAAAGGTGCGCCCTTTTCACCCGAACTTTTCCTAAAGATGCCGTCAGTTTTTGTAAGTAGGATACTATTTTTCTGGATTATTTATTTAAATTTCAAAGTAAATTCTAACATCATCTCGCAAACGAATTTTTTTTCTTAGTTCGGTAAAATTGAGATGTAGATATTTGGCTACATTCAAGTCCAATGACATCATTATCCCGAAAATGTAGTAATGAATTGAAATAAAATGAAATATAACTCATGTAAGGATGAAAGATACTCTTGGCCCCCAAAAACATGGCAATTACAGATGGTTATTCAGCCATTTCCAAAGTAGTGTCGGATCATTTCATGTTAAGATGCATGCTGTAACACAGCGTTGCAATAAACTTAATAGACGCCTGACATTGCTCTGAGGCAGACAGACCAACACATTTTGAACAACCTACTTGAAGTTAGACACTGGCTACAACGACAGTCTCAGAGACATTTGAACTAGTTCTTCATGTACTCAGTAAGGGATACATCTAGGCAACTGGCAGCCGTGAAAGAGTCCGAATTTGACATAGGTGTTTCTGAGCAAACCTGCTGGTCAAATGCATCTACCATATTGGTCAGGAAGGAAGGAACAAAAATATGAATCTCATTCATGATAAGCATTTAATAGCCCATGTATTACTATCAGAGTTTAAGGGTTATCATAGGCCTTGGTTCTTGACCGTAATATAAGTAGGGGAGATCTGCATCTCTCGATATCGAGGGTGGTAGTGTACTGTTTAACAAGCTTTTACAACGTGAGTGGTAATCGTATGCTTCCAAACAAAACGGCATTCATAATTTGATACCAGAGATCGCCGATCTGCGATATTCCAAGTGTCGCTATAATGTTCTACCATTGTAGATGGAGTCGATGATGTTCCGATGTTAAAGAAGAGAACATTAAGGGAGTTTGAATAGAAAAAAATTGGCTTTCGAGAGGTGTATAGAATTTGTTCATGAATAAACTGCCCTCGTTATTTGAGAAGTAGAATGGATTTCTGCAGGGTCCTTGAGTGTTTAGCGCACGATCTTTCGATCATCTCATCTCGTTTTCATTCCAGATTCGGTACGCCATTTACATCTACCATTACGTGTCCGCAGTTTCGAGCACCTTCTGATTGCATCTGCCGTTTTCAAGTGAAAGAAAAATCTCTCTCGATTGATTAATTGAAGAAATTTAATCTATATCTATTTGGCATTCCATTTGCGGATTTTGCACCAAGTATCGACAAGTGATTTTCACGTTAAGAGCCGCTCTGCATATCCTATGTTTGTTGATTGCAGTGCAATGCAAGGCGTAAAGTTATGCCTATTCATATTGTTCGCTTCAAATTAGCAGTATTTTGAAAGCTAAGTCATTTGATGACCCGGCAAATTCCAAGAGTGGGAACCATTTCATTGATAGAACCATCTAGTGGCAGTTCCAGCTATCAAACTTTAACGTTTGAATTTTATTCAGTTCAAAATCTCATCGGATGCTAAATGTTGCCTTGATTTAATTTTGTCGAGAGTACCACAGCCAAATTGATACTCAAGAGATCTTTACATGCCACATAATTACTTGTACATTCATATTCAGCCTGAATTGTTTGCATACCGTACTACTTCCCTTATCTGCTTATTTTTATGGCTGTAACGTATTTTTCTTTGAGCGCTAATTTTCGCTTTGTGAGCCTATTTTTACGATACCAAAGCAAGGTTCCGAATTTACTGTTGCCTTTATTTTGAATTACGTGTATCAGTTTTTCTTTTAGATGACAAGATGGGGGTCTATTTTCTGGGTTTTAGGCGAATTATCTTAAAAGAAACTTTTTATTCTTCAAACTAGAATTCTTCCTTTAAATCTTAATATATCATAACTTTGGCTGGAAATATATTTATTATTAAAACTAAAACCGATTTACTGTTAAGAAATGAATATGTATCAAAAATACTCTTAGATTTATTTTATTTTTTAAAACATTCATTTTTATTGCATAACAGTTTTAGATAAAGTTGATTGTTTTAGTAAATTTTGAGTCATGTATCATAAATATTTTCACGCACACATTAGTGTTAAACTGTGAAAACATTTGGCAAATGTAATTCATGCGGATATTTATTTGGATTAGTTACGCAAAAACAAAGGTATACATGAAACTTTAACTAATAAAGATCAATAATGTAACTTTAGATAAGATTACAATGTATTAAAACTTGTTTTTTTTTTCAGAATAATTTTTCAAAAAAAAAAAACTTACCGCAAACTTTGGGATTTTTTTACATTGCTCATGAGAAACTATAAATAAAATAAATTTGAATCAATTATATTATATTTCAATCTCAGGTATAGGCAGATATATATTAGATACAAGATAAATAAGTTTCTGATAATAAATTGCTTCTAATAATTGCCGAAAATGTTATGTTTGAATTTAACTAATCGTAAAAGTGCAGTAGATAGGTAATAATATAGGAATGATATGTAGTAATATAATGTTACGAATTTTGTGAAATAATGTAAATAATCTATAATTGGATGTCGAACGCATTTATATTACTATGTTATATTTATTAAATGTTAAAATTGTAATATTCACAAGCAACGCCGTCCTTTACGTTGTAATGGCGATTAAATCGGAATTTGGCGAAATATTGGCGATAAAGCCAAGTTAGCTTCATTTTTGGCAAACCGTTGGCGACCATTTTGGTGCATTGTCGACCATGTTGGAGAGTTCGGAACCCTCTGGATTCTTCTAGAAATTAGTGAAGAAATCCACTAATTTCCCGATCTGTGACGCAAGCGGATCTTTCTCGAAGTTTCCACCACGGTTATAAATAAAGAGATACTC